>JADRCH010000117.1:5114570-5145353 GCA_019843965.1 Rhynchomys soricoides
TCTCTCTCTCTCTCTCTCTCTCTCTCTCTCTCTCTCTCTCTCTCTCTTTCATTGGTTATTTTATTTATTTGCATTTCAAATGTTATCTCCCTTCCTAGTTTCTCCTCCACAAATCTCCTATCTCCCACCTGCCCACTGACTCCTGCCTCACCAGCCTAGCATTGCCCTATGCTGGGTCATTGAACCTCCACAGGACCAAGGGGCTCCCCTCTCACTGATGCCAGATAAGGGAAATGCAGCTACATACCCAGCTGGAGCTGTGGGTCCCCCATGTGTACTCCTTGGTTGGTGGTTTAGTCGCTGGAAGCTTTGGTGGGTCTGGTTGGTTGATATTGTTCTTCCTATGAGGTTGCAAACCCCTTCAGCTCCTTCAGTCTTTGCCCTAACTCCTCCATTGGGGTCCCAGCTCTCAGTCCAATGTTTGGCTGCATGGATCCACATCTATTTTGGTCAGGCTTTGCTCTGGCAGAGCCTTTCAGGGGACAACTATACTAGGCTCCTGTCAGCAAGCACTTGTTGACATCAGCTATAGTGTCTGGGTTTGGAGTCTGCAGATGGGATGGATCAGAAAGTAGGGCAGTCTCTGCGTGGCCTTTCCTTCAGACTCTACTCCACTCTTTATCCCTGCATTTCCTTTAACAAGAGGAATTCTGGATTATTAGTTTTGAGCTGAGTGGGTGGCCCCATGCCTCAACTGGGGGCCATGCCTATCGACTGGATATAGTCTCCACAGGTTCTATCATGCTTTTGTTGGGTATTCTGGCTAATGTCCTCCCTGTTGGGCCTATTTCTCAATATAGCCTGAAATAACCGGGAAGATCAAAGCTTTAGAACTGTAAACTCTTCTTTCAACTTTCTCTCCCATCCCTGAGTATTTATGCATATTGGTCAGATCAATTTTTCTCTGCATCTTATGCACTCTTCTGTGAAAGAAGAAAATAATTATCCTAACAAACTGCTGGAAGTGAACAAAATATGCAACATTTTTATCTCAAGAAAGAACAAACATAACACTCAAGGGATAATAGCCCCCCTCTGACATCAAACATTTGAACATCTCTTCACAATATTGTGTCAAAGATATTCAAGTTAAAGATAACCCTACTGACTAGGCCATTTATGATGCTTAAACACAATACCAGAGTGGTGATGCCTTATATATAACAGACATGTATTTATGAAAGCTCTGGGGTCTGGAGAATCCAAGATCAGGATGTCAGGTTTGATGTCTGGCAATGGTCAGCCTCCTGGTTCATTGTGGAGCTATCCGTTGTTGGTGACAGCTTTGTAAAGTCTTTAATAAGACACTAATATTAATTCGTAAGAACTCTATATTTATGACCCATTTATCTCTAAAAGGCTCAAATGCACAGTCTATAACACCTGGTTCCCAGTCCAATATTTCTCATTCATATTTCTCATATTTGAAATCTGTGGATATTGTGTGTAGGGCTTTGAAGTTCATAAGAAATCCAAATAATAATGAAAATTGCTCCCATTAGTCAGCCTCACAGGGCACCCAGGACTTATCTGCTTTAGTGGATTTGTGATGCTGTATCCCTATCTCCATTAAGTGCTGCAAAACTAGCTTTCCTAATTGCAAGGTATAACAGTGGTTGGCCCCGTCTGCTGAACATTTATTGAATAAGCATTCCTTCAAGCTTAGGTTCCCTTCCCAGAGATAGCCTATAGTCCCTGACTGGACAATGTGTAGGTACAAATGTTTGCCTTAATTTGAAACCAGTGTGAAGAAGCACTCATTGTGAGAGTGTCTAGTGCAATCAATGGAGGGTTTTTCTGTATCCCCATGGCAGTTCAACTTCTCCCTCCATGCCATTTTACTTTTGCCACTCCCTTAAAAGACCATACCAAAGGACTACTCCTATGCCAATATCTGCCTTTGAATTTTCTTGCAGGCAATGCTGATCTAAGGCAGATGCATTATCTTATGTAATCATGAGATCAGCATCTGGGGAGGGGGATTCTCCACCCATGCCATTTATATGTAGCAACTGGGGGATTATTTTCTTGCTAAAGTTTATATGACTACTAAATAACACCATGAGGATCTGAACTCCTATCTTGCTGGCTGTTCTATTTATCACAGCACTGTGTAGCTGTTCTGAAGCAGCAGGATTAACCAAACTCAGCCCTGGGACACAATTCAATATCCATCCCTCTGTCTTCAGTGAGAATAAATACAAGAATTATCCATTTAAACAGCATGACTGTGCTTTTTAAAAGAAAATCTGCAGTTGATACTGATGTGTAGTGCCTTGCTCAAGGACCCATGTGACATGTTTCTCTTCGGGCTTTGTTCCAGTGGGGAAGATGTGGCTTTGCAGATAGATTTACATAGCTTTCCTTGCCAGAAGTTTGAAATACGGAATCCTACAAACTCATTTCTTTTTGTCTCCCTCCCCCCTCCCATTTTCCTTTAGCTGCCAAAGACTTTAGGGCCAACTTCTAAAGTGGTCATTTCCTTATCTCAGTGTGATGTCACCCATTACTCCTGATGTCTCACGTGGATGCTTCTGGCGCTCACACTGACAATCATGTTGTATCCTGTGCTTTTACACGAGAACTCCTTCTATAGAATAATAGACATTGTGGGTACATGTGAGTTAAAGAATGTAAGCTTTAGCCCTAGCTTTCAGATACTTGGACAACCAGACATGGTTGTTCTCACCTCCCAGACCATTTTTCACTGGACTACAGTGGATGATCTGATCTAAGATGAGTCCAATCATAGGGTGAGAACAGTGTTTAATATGATCTGACAGAGATCAGATTAAATGCAACGGATGCTTAAAAGCAGAGGCACTCTTTGGAAAATTTGAATTTCTTCCCTGGATAAACTAGGATATGGTTGTTTTCTGATATGACAAAGAGAAGTAAATAGGGAGGAAGCTTGGTTATATTAATTTCAGGACACAACCTTTTGTTCTGTGTAATATCTGCTGATACATCTAGCACAACTCCAGATCCACTCTTTAAGTCTTATTTAGTCCTATTCAAATTCATACTTTTCACTCTGTGCAGCTTAGCCTTAGATTGGTGTGATTGCTGCATGCATGTGTTCATCATTTACAATATAATTACAGCCAATCTGAAGGAGAATCTTGACTCCTCCAAACTGGGTGTATATATGAGCATATGTGACTGTATAGGATATACAGTTGTATATGTAAACACTGTATAACTATACAGTGATTACATTGGAATGGATAATGTATACCATATGTATGCATACATATGATATCTCTTATGAATTAATGAGGAATATTTCAATTCAAACATTAGGAAGCTAGAGGATTTTTGACCTACATAAGTTCTAGGAACATATTTAAGCCTTCATTGGAGAACAGGTTAATTATGGGAAAACAAAACAACAGCAAAAAAAAACAAACAAAACAAACAAAACAAAACCCCTTAAATGCAGCCTCTCCTGGCTTTTAGGCCCATGTGTAACGATTTAACTGGAAGTGATTCATAGCAGCCATTCAAGTAGAGCCTGACATGACCCTTTGATCCCAACCCCTTCCAGCTTATCTTCCTGTATTTTCAGAACACCAAGCATCAAGCTCATTTGTTTGCTTGCTTGCTTAGTTTTTGAACACAGACTTTCTCTGCATCTCAGGATGACCTGAAACTCATTGTGTAGATCTGACTGGCTTGGAGGTTACTACCTTCATTTTCTGAGTACTAGGATTATAGACATATGCCACCAAGCTCTGCATCAACATGTGGTTGTGTGTGCATATGTGTGTGTGTGCACAAGTATGTGTGCATGCATGTGTAGTATCTTTCCTTCGATGTTCTTGGAATTTCCTTGAAAATGCCTGTCTTTGTCTACCACAATCTACTTCTCGACCTCATTATCTCCTTTAGAATAAAGTAAATGGGATTGAGAGTATAGCTCAATGATAGCGTAATCAGATACTATATGTCTGAGTCCCTGGTTTTGAACTACAGCACTGCAAAAACAACCACCACAGGAAATATAGCATAATAGGGAAAATTTGCCTTGATTCCATGTTTCTTATTTTGCATGCAGACATTATCCCCTCTGCTGTGGTGGCCTTTAGTGTACTCTTTCCCAAAGGGATGCAGGGGTAACAGGGACAGCCAATTTTCCTCTTGAAATTTTATCATTTTTTTACTAGAAACATTCAGCCACTGTCTATACATTGTTCATTAATCTATTTTATTCTCACATTTGAGGTGGAATTCCTTAATATTTTCATTTACAGATGAGACAGCCAATGTCAGAGTAACTAAATGACTTCCACAGAAGTCAGTGGTCTAGAAGGGCAGAGCCTAGATCTGAACTCAGTCCTCAGGACATAGTTTTATCCACTAGACTGACCAGGTTCATGTTGACTTTTGACTCCAAAATGATACAGGGTAACAGTTCTTCCAATGTTCTTAGGTAAGTGAGTTGTAACAGTTGCATTTAATTGTACTTTTGTTCCTGTGGCATCAGTAATGACTCTGACACTGAGGAGAAAGTAGCTGTTGCTCTCTGTTCACCCACAGGGAGCAGCTTTGTGGTGAGTGAAGGAAGCTACCTGGATATCTCCGACTGGCTAAACCCTGCCAAGCTGTCTCTGTACTACCAGATAAATGCCACCTCGCCATGGGTGAGAGATCTTTGTGGACAGAGGACGACGGATGCCTGTGAACAGCTCTGTGACCCAGAAACTGGTGAGTCATGTGGTGTGGGACATCAGATGAGGGTACTATGCATTGAAGACAAGTCCATATTCTTTCCACTTAAATAATCAGATGGCTGATCCACTGACAAGGAATCTGATGGAAAGGTCTGTCAGTCCAATCAACTAAAGCATGTGCTTCCATTCCCTGGTAAGGGAAGAAATTCTTAGAAAACCAGAGAAGCTCAGAGGTAGAAAGGCCACAGAGAACATTGAGGTCAACTTCGGCAAGGCAGACTGAATGCCATTAGACACTGCTGAGTGCATGTCCTGTTTGCTTTTATATCCACATTTTTTAACAACATAGTGTATATCATTCAGTACTAACAAAAGAAAGGTTAGCTAACACGCAAGCTTTCTGTTGGGCTTAAAGGAATTGATAAAAAGTAATCATATGGCAAGAAAGCAGAAGAGGGAAATGTATAAGGGGCCGGAGAAATGGGAACAGTACAAGTGAGCATAGCAGATGAATAAAAACGAAGTGGGATAACATGTGTATGAAAACCAAAGTATGATTGTTTATACAATAAAAACTAAAATTTTAAATAAATGAGACTGTCTCCAGAATTTTCTCCATGTATTCATCTGCACATCCAACTGAAAAGAATTTACTGTAGCCAGGCATAATTTTAGGAAATTTTTTGCCTCCTGTAATCTATATATGAATGTCTATGGAAAGGAATAGCAAATCTGTAGTCTCATATGGTAGCCCAAACCCATATATGCCTGTTTATTTTAAATTATTTTAAATGAAATAACATTAAATATTCATAACCTCAGTCACATTAGCCAAATTTCAAGTACTCCATGACTCTGTATGCCTGACTGAGTGCCTTCTTATAGAACTGACGTAAAAAACATTTACAAAGTTCTATTGGACAATGCTGTACTAGACAAACATATACATACATGTGTAGATATATGTAGACATAAATATAGAAATAGATAGACAGACAGATAGATGTTAGCCTTGGGGTAGGGGAGAACGTAGACAGAAAGTTCTCTGGGAAGTTATTTGAGCAGGTACCTCACAATAGGCACAGATAAAACAATGTTACCCTGATAATTCTCAAAAATAGAAGGCCCTGCATGCATCAATTCTTGCAGTAGAAACTCATAAATGGATCAGTTGCTGTGCCCTGATAGGAATTACTAGAAAGCTAGAGAAGAAGGAAGGAGTAAAAAGTACAATACAAGTGTATATTGGGGAGAGGAATGTGGTTCAGACTTTTTATAGGATGACACGAACCTTTAGTGAAATGAAAAGTCGCTGGATGTTTCTGAGCAAAGGAACATATGAGCATGAGTTGTGATCAACATTTTAACTGATCTACTCTGGTTGCGGTGCAATAAATCCTTTTGGAGATGTCAAAACATACTTTTACTATAATCTAGGCAAGAGTTGGTAATGGCTTAGACCATGAGATGAAGGGAAGAAAGTGCTAAGATATTAACAGATTCTGGATTACTGTAGTACAGGCTTGACAGCATCTGTTATTAGATATGGGATGTGAGAAATGGAGTGCAGTCAAAGATGATTGTGAATTTTCCAGTCTAAAGGGTGAGACAAATCAAGTCATCATTTCCTGAGTTGGGCATGCCATGGAGGGTCAGGGTTGAGTGAGAGGTATAAAGAGCAGAGTTGTGAATACTAGGTCAAGAAAATGACTGTTTTCTTACCCAGAAGTGGAGAATGAACACTTGGTTTAGCTCCTGAGATCTTACTGTGTTGGTGCTCTAATACTATAGCAGCTAGCAGCCCTGCCCTGCTGATAAAAGATAAAAACATGGGTGGCCCTTCTGCAGTGTGCCTTCCACGATTTACCTACTGGATAGGATGATGTTGAGATATCTCATACAAAATCATATTTATACTGGCAGATGCCCCCCACCTTACTTCCTATCTGATCCGTGTTTAGATCCTGCCTACTGGCCTGACCATTGCTCTCAGCCTTCTACGTACCCACAATCTTAAGGAACACACAGCTTAGGGCTAATAGATTCTCCAAATGAAAGTCACAAATTCTTTATGCCACTCAAACAGGAATAAATTTAAAGACTTACTCTGCAGGAATTATTAGTAGGGAGGATATAATGTGTCATGAGGGTAGTTGCCCTCTGGTCCCTCATTACAAAGAGAAAGCAGATATGCTAGGATTGGGCAATTAGCAGTATATACTTGTGAATGATGTTTTGGTACGTTAAATTAATTATTAAGTATTGAACTGCTCTTTTTTTTTTTAATTTATTTACATTTCGAATGTTTTCCCCTTCCCAGATCTCCCCTTTGGAACCTCCCTATTCCCTCCCCCATCCCCTGCCTCTATGGGGGTATTCCCCCACCCACCCACTCTCATCTTCTCTCCTATACTGGCGGATCTAATACCCTCAGGCCCAAGGGCCTCTCCTCCCCCTGATGTCTAACAAGACACTCCTCTGCCGCATATGTGGCCAGCACCATGGGTCACTCCATGTGTATTCTTTGGTTGGTGGATCCGTCTCCAGGAGTATTGAGGGGGGGGTGTCAAGCCAGTTGCCACTGTTGCTGCCTTTCTGGGGATGCAAACTCCCTCAGCTCCTTCAGTCACCCCCCCCCCAAAAAAAAGCACTGACGGCTCTGCCAGAGGTCCTAAGTTCAATTCCCAGCAACCACATGGTAGCTCACAACCATCTGTGATGGGATCTGATGCCCTCCTCTGATCTGTTTGAGGACAGCTACAGTGTACTCACATACATAAAATAAATACATCTTTTTTTAAAAAAAAAAAAAAAGAAAAAAGTATTTGAACTGTTTATAGCTACTGGCCAGAAGACAGGCAGAGATCTCGTTCTTCTAGTGGAGAAGGTGCCTCCAAGTTCTTATCACTCCTCACTCTCCTGAGCCATGTGTATACAACATTCTATTTTTAATGGCTAAACAGTCACCTTTGCCAGATAGTTCCTCATATCTGTCAGATGTCTGAATCAATCATAGCGAGGAAGTAGGAGATTGACAGCTACAAACTGTGTTAAAGTAATGAATCTTGCCTCATATATAAAGAAAAGTGAGCTAACATTTAAAACAAAAGCCAAAACAACAGAATAAGAATTCATTAAAGGTCCATGAGTCAAAGAAGCGTCTTGAACAAATACAGAAATTTGTATTTAATGCCATCTATACTGTTTCCAAACCAAAGAGACGCTATCTTCCTCAAAATGAATACTAAAGACATGATCAATACATCATTTACAAATGTTAATCAGTCCATGATAGTTCCTGTCATCCACAAATAGGGAAACAGGAAAGAGTTAAAATAAGGGACTTGCCAATGTTACAAAGGACTGTAGAAACTCAACTATAACTAAGGTCTATTCATTCTCACTGTTTGTGTTAGCATTTTTATTTTGAAACTGTATTCATCTTTCCTTAAAAGTCTGAGCAGCCTTTGTGGAAAACTCTTTATACAGATGCCATGATGCTTAATGTTACACAGACAACAGAGGTCTCTGCTCTGCTTAGTAACCACAGTCTGGAGTAACTCCACTCATCCACTTCTCAAAAGAACGAAGCTGGGAACTAAGGAGGAACTTTAAGCCAGATAATTATTGGATCTCTTTAGGGTAGGGTGGGAATCTTGTTTTAAACCCTTTTCCTTTAGTCTAGTCAAGAGTCTGTTGATACCCTTTTCACAGTCTTCCAATAATTCTACTGTGGACACTTTTTGGATGATGGATGCAATTCTTACACAATCTGTTCAGACCATTGAAATTACATGGAAAGTTGGTTTTCTTTGACTGTAACTCCTGATAGGATGCTCCAGTGTATCGCTTTGTTCCCATGCAGATACTGGTAACACAAAGTGGACTCAGCGGGTTTATAAGAGAGGACATGAAGTTGGAAAGTGGTAGGGAATATCACATGAGTTAAAATGAGGAAGTGCATTATATTTGACAAAGACTTGTTATATCCACACATAAAATTTTCAAACAATAAATGTTTAAATGATTAAAATAGTAAAAATAAATAATAGCAATACATTGTAAGTTACTATCATACAAATAAGCTTTTCTCTTCACCCTCACACACACACACACACACACACACACACACACACACACACACACGCACACACACACAAGACCTTAGAGCTGGACCCATATATAGAATCAACCAAAACTATCTCATCTTGATAGCTGTGAGTACTGATGACAGAAAAGAAACATGACAAGATCAAGGTCCTGGCCAACTGATCACAGAGCAAAGATTTATTCACAGAGTCCTGTGTCTTAATCTAATTATTTTCAAGTTCTTGTAGGACAGACAAATGAAGCCTCAGATTCTACATTTCAAGCATGTGGATGGCTGTTGTTGATGTTTCTGACCTGTCACATCAGGACTACCATGATGTGGCAAGATTACAATTCCTCATCCTGGATAGTCTTTTCATGTTCTACCTATCCAGTAAAAGTCTCAGCTGCCATATTCATCGAAAGGGTTATTTTGACAAAACCATGTTTACTTCCATCACCTCATCCCCATGCAATCCCTTGAAGTCACCAGATCCTCATATCTTCAACGTTTCTCAAGCTTTTTGTTTGTTTGTTTGTTTGTTTTGGATCTTTTTAAATAACTTTCTTCCTTTACTGGAACTTGAAGGGTACCATTTCCGTAATTCACGTCTAGTCAAAACATATTTCTTCTCAGGTGTCCTCATTTGTTCTTTCCTGTTTATGACCCAATGAAAGAGTCCTGTTTTGAGTGGCAATAAACTTTGATGCTTTCAAATGTCAATATGATTATTGCTGTGTTAAGCCAATGTACATTTTCCCCAGATCTATCACTAGGATATAAACTTTGGGAGAAGATAAAGATGGGCATCAAGATGTGTGTTCCTTCATCTGTCATTAAAGTTCAGCATTGTGCCTGCTATTCAGTAAGAAAAAACCAAAATCACTTCCTTACATTTCCAGAACCCTCATATACAGTTATTATAGTCTTTCTTCCACATCTGCCTGCACAAGAATTCAGATTAAGTATTTTCAAGGTTTTGAAAATTGGCTCAACAAAAACTATCCAGTAACCAGTTACAAGAACCAAGATTATCTCATCTTCCCGGCCATCACATCCAGGAGAGCATCTCTTTGTACTTTCCTCATTGAAATATACACTCATAGCTTTTATACCTATATCCCAAGGAACATCTTTTGTGGTGACAAGAGTTCCTCTTCTGAACTGAAGTATCTTCCACTCTAATACCGCTAACCTTCCTAAACTCTACTTGGTTAACTGACTCTCCTTTTCTCTCAGTATGATGTATTCATTCTATAGTTGGTAGAATTCTTTGTTTATTAAAGTAAGATTACAGATATTAGCCCAAAAGTTCGGAATACCCATGATTCAATTCACAGCAACTGTTGAACTGAGCATGGGGTCCCAGATGGAGGAGTTGGAGAAGGGACTGAGGGAGCTGAGGGAGTTTGCAGCCCCATGGGGAGGGGGGAGCAACAGTGTCAACTGGTCCGGTCCCCTGTGCTCCCAGAAACTGGACCACCAAAAAAAGAATGCATATGGAGGGACCCGTGGTGCTGGCTACATATGTGGCAGAGGAGGGCCTTGTTAGCCATCAGTGGGAGGAGAGGCCCTTGGGTCTGAGAGTGTTAGATGACCCAGTATAGGTGAATGCCAAGGAGGAAAGATGGAAGTGGGTAGGTGGATGGGGGAATACCCTCATAGAGGCAGGGGAAGGGGGATGGGATAGGGAGTTTCCAAAGGGGAGACCTGGAAAGGGGAAAACATTTGAAATGTAAATAAAGTATCGAAAAATATGGTTAAAATTCAGAGTTTCTGTTTAAAATTTTGTCGCACCTACTAGAACTTAAATTCATAAGTTTTGAGCTTTTGTCTAGTTTATCTCTGTGTCCTTTCCATCCCAATGCTCAGCTAAGTGTCTTACTCTTATAAACCATTAAAGACATAAATTGGTAAGAATATCTGCAAGTGAGAATTCAAAAATGAGAATCTAACATATTTTCATGAGGCTTGATTCAAGCCCACTTTGAAAAATTTAGTTCGATTCATTAGATTCAATTCAAGCAAGATTTTCTTAATTCCCCCTCATAAGTCTATGTGTTAGGAGCTATGGGAAATCACAGATAAATTGGACAGTGTTCGTTTCTGTATGGGTTTTACATTCTTACAAGGATAAAAAAAGAATCTGATAATATAGCTATTATAAAAAATGTGGTGTGCCATAAATCAAGAACAATGCATTAACCAAGTGCCTCCTTCCTGGAGAACAGTGAGAAATGGATTAGAGATGGGGGTTTTCAGGAGATGAGAGGTACTGAGAGGAAGATGACCTTTTAGCTTAGCCTTGGAGAATCAGTGGGGAGTGTATGTAGGAAGAGTGCTTTAGCAGAGAATTCAACACTAAAATCAGAAGAAGAAAGTATATAAAGATTCAGAAAGCACAGAGCAGAGGAGTTGGGATAGAATCTAGAATTACTCCAGATATAAGTGGACAGAAAGGACTAAAGAAATAGCAGGGGACAGATTGGGAAAACAATATGAAGCATGCTCATAAAATGTTTATCCTTTCTGTGAATGCAGCTCAGTGGTAGAGCATGTACCTAGCATGTATGAAAACCCTGAATGCTATCCCTATCTCCTGAAAATTGATTATTATCTTTTTTTAAAGTACAAAAAGATTTTGAAAATAATCACCAGATTTAATAATTCTCTTGGATACTGAAAAATGGAAAGTGACTGCCACATTTAACCCCATCTGTTGAGACATCTAACTTTGCAAAAGAACATCTAGACTTACTTTTCAATTAACCACATTCCATCAAGAATAATAATTAGGGGGTAATTATGAAAAAAATCAAACCACTCTCCAAGCTCTGTGTATCTTCTACATTTATATCTGAAAAAAAAAAATGGCTTAGCTTCCTTTTAAAAAGCTGTGTATACACAGCCACAACTAAGTGACTCAGTATGTATAAGAAAGAGAGCAGAAGAAGTTGGGAGGGATAATAAGGAGAGATAGAGAAGAAATTGGCCATGCCATTGAGGGATGCAAATGAACTAAACAGGGACTGAGGAAAAGAATTGTTTAGTCTAGACCAGAACAGGTCACCAAAGCATGGCATTATACTCCTTACCATAGAGAGTTCTTATTCTTCATCTCTCTGACTACAGAAGGTAAGTCTAAAGCCACAGCTAAACAGTAGAGATAATCAGACTGTAGTACTCAGGAACATCACAATTGATATTGATTTATGCTGAAACAACTTTATTATATTTCTATGCAAAATGTTACTTTATACATGCAATTGTGGAATGATTATAGGTTCAGAGGTCCAATCCATTATAATCACAACAGGAAAGATGGCAGTATCTAGGCAGGCAGACAGCATTGAGGAGCTGAGAGTTCTATATCTTGTTCCAAAGGTAAACAGGAGAACCACTTGGTTAAGAGGAAGGTCTATAAGCCCACCCCACAATGACACACTTTCTTCAACAAGGCTGCATCTACTCCAACAAGACCACACCTCCCAATAATGCCACTCTCTAGCTCAAGCTTATTCAAACCACCACACTACCTAATGAAAGGGTTTAGTAATAGCAGAAAACTAATTGTTTAGTGACATATTCATTGTTTGAATATTTGGTTAACCAGAGAACTGTACTGTGTTTGAGTCAGAATCTGTTACAGATCTTTACTTCTTTTTCTATTTGTAGGGTTGTAGCTTAGATACTTAGCATAGATTAGCCCCCTTTTACTGAAACTGTAAAATGTGAGAACAGTTCCTAATTTTCATCCTTTACAAAGATAAGAAGAAAAACCAACCTTATTATTGAACTAGTGAAGTTGCTGATGGATGAGAGCACTCATTATATGTGTATTTTTGCAATAAGTGTTTAGTTATAGTGTCTTCATGAAATATTTATATTGAGTTAAGCAATGCATACTAGCATTAGATGATAAAAGAAAAAAGAAAATACTCGCTTACATCTTTGAGTTTACATATAGTAGGGAACATTGAAATATGCTAGATATTTTTATATATTGGCCTTTTACTTGATCCTTGTATGATTTTTAATTACACAAAATGAAAAGAATCACAGATCCCTGATCATAGTGCCAGCCTTGACACAAATTTTTGACTTGCCCTTGACCATGTTATACACTACAGACTTTAGAGTCTTTGTCTTTAACAAAGTGTTGAGCAAGAATGTATTTTAATGCGGTAGTGGTCCCTAGACATCATGTCATCTGATCTAATGAGGAGAATCAGGGACACAAAGGTCCAGCAAGTTTGCCAATGTCACTCAGTAAATTAGTGGCATGGTACAAATTACAACACTAAATAATTCCTAAGATACTTTCCAGCTTGGCATTCATGTTTCTATGACCTTCTAAGCTCTAATAACTTAGAACATAAGTATGATTGAAACAATTTATAAATGACATTTATGGCAAATGGAATTTTCTTTACACAATCGAGATGAACTTCACTCATATTCAACCATCATGTCCTGTTTATTTTCATGTCTTGAGAGCTACTTTTCATTTGAAATAAGATATAAAATAAAACAGTGTGTATGGTTATATCATATAGCATTCTTGGGTCGTACTGAACATTTCTAATCTTCATACATTGTTTTGATTATATTTTTGAACCTTGTGTTAATAAAGTTCAAGGTGCCACAAAATAATTTATAGAACTGTAAAGTCCAATAATTCTCAAAGATGGGGACTGTTCCTGATTTGAAAGAGATGGTAACATTAAGATTTGTAGGTGTTGTAGTAGATGCATTGATGTGGGACAGTGTGTATGTGATATGCAGTTAAATAAGCTAAGACATAATTATGGGTAGTAACTATGACTCAGACTGGGGAGGAAAGTCTGCAGTATAAGTATGTGTTTTAGAGATACTTGGGTTTACCCACCTTATTAATTTCAGTATGAAAATGAAACAGTTCCTGGGCCTACATGTATTTCTTGTCTTGAATATTCAAATGAATGATCTGATGGATGGATATATAAATGTATGTATGGATGAATGTATGTATGGATGGATGGATGGATGAATAGATGGATGGGTAGGTGAATATCAATTTCTATTGCTAACAGATCATGGTATGGTCAATGAACTATACAATGAATTAGGTGTCAGCACCATGGATAGCACTTGGTAGGCTGTTGCTCAAGATTCTCTGGCTAAGTATACATGCCTTTACTAAATAGAGACACATAAAGCTAATTTTCTTCTGAAAAATACCTTTCATGATCTGAGCACAGCCAGTTTTCCGTGAATTCAAATAGATCAAGCCTTTTCCTTGAGTTGGGTACTAGTGCAGCATTGCATCCTGAGAATATATAATGTTCTCCAACTCACCATTCTTTGGCCCTGAGCTTCATTAGATCCTCGAACAAACAAAATTTGTTTAAAGTATAAATTAGTGACTATTGTTAACTTTTATTTAGGCATGCAAGATAATGGAAGCAGGCTTTTAAAACCATTTCCAATAAAAAGCATTGAAATGTCAGCCACAATACTTCTGTTTACATTTCATGAAATGAATTAGTTACAAAGGCTTTGTTTCTCTTCAGATCAAGCCATTTGATGTAGTTTCATTATCTGTGTATAGGAGTTGGGAGTTGTAGACAATGACCAGACACATGGTTTAGAGAAGTAATGGTAAGTTTTTGATGAGATATAAAAAGATATACAAATACTAAAGTGATAGTGGTAGAACTTGTAATTTAATATATATATATATATATATATATATATATATATATATATTAAATGAAGCACCATTATGAGACTTTATATAATTATGTTTGTCTTTGTAAGCATAGTCCCATATAGTTATTAATTTTATTTTCTTATTAAAGCTTTATCTTAAAAGGGTTGATTGACATATTTGCCTAGCATCACTATTAGAAGTTTAACCAAAACTGAATGATATTTCACCATTTTTTTAAAATAAACTATTCAGCAAGAAAATTTACTTAACACTGAAAAGAAAGAGACATCATGGAATTTTCTTTCTGGTAGGTATTTGTAGAGAAGTCTCAGAGGTAGACAAAATCGTTTGGACAAAGAACTTACAAAATAAGGTGACTTGAAAAATGTAAAATAAAAGGACCCAAATTGGTCAAGGACAAGTAGGGAGTGGAGAGGCAGAACTAAGAAATGGGTCTGTTTAAGCTTTTTGAATTGTGGAGAAACTATTTTATATTTCTGCTTGGGTCTCTTACTATATTTAGTTTGAAAGTGTTGTGAAATGTTATGTTGTGCAAGAGGATTGTGGCCTTTTAAAAATGAGTGATCTGGGTCAAAGATGAGGTCATGAAATTTTAGAGAGGCTACAACAGCATGCAACAAGCTTGCCTCTTCAAAAATTGAGAACAAGAAGGTTACACTGTTCTTTAAAAAAAGGCCCTGAAAAGTTTTCCTTCTAGAGGAATTTCCAGTGTGACTGAAAGTCAAAACAATGTTGTCTCTGAGCATGAAAGATGATAAATTTTGCCTTGAAAAGTATCATGTAAGAAGGTGGCCTGCAATATTTCTTTCAGCCATTCTGAAGTGATTAAAAGTAGGATCATAGATATATAACATTTGACATTTAAACTAGATAATGTTTTATTTTATCCAAGTACATCTAAAAAATTTATTCAGCTACTGACATTTGTTTATGCCCCACTATTTCAAAGAGTAAATCCTGTCATCTAAATATATTGGTAGAATTTCGTAATAAAGGGTTTATTAACAAAAGTTTGGAAATAGGTGGCACTGGTTAATGCTTAGTTGAGATAGATGACTTCTACCATACATAGCTATGCTGCGTAGTGTTCAACACCTGCTAATGCTCAGTTAACTCCACTTAGCAACATGACAGGGGTTCTGCAGGGGCTATTCTCCCTGCATAAAATTCTCCACCTTCCACCACCTTCACTTTTTATATGTGTTCTTCTTTTGTTGCTTTATTAACATTATCCTTTGCATTTCAGCTTAATGTCATAGCCTCATAAAGATGCGCCCTTCTAGATTAGGCTATTCCTCCTGTGTTCAATACTCTAGTAATCTATTTTTCCTGCATAGTAAGCTGTATGAATGGTATACATTGAAGTAGAAATAACTATGCTTCTTAGCCTCTTCTACATCCTTCATAGATATCTTGGTTAACATCTTAATAACCATGTCATGGAGATACAACCTTGCAATCATATTGTAATCAAATCAAAACTTTACAAATATACTAGTATTATATCCACTAAGAAAATGCTGTGACTAATCACCAAAGTGTACTGGAAACTCAGCTGGGGCTCCATGTTAACAATATTAGATGTAAAAATGTATGTATTTGCATTGATGTAAAGATATATTGTTATCATCATTTTACAACTGAAGACATTAAAGCACAAGTAATTATTTTTTTTTCCTAAGTCATCTGTGAAGTGGTGGAGTTTAGATTTTATTCCAAAGTCTGGAACCACAAACCCATGTTATCAAATGCAATTACAACCTGTAATTATGCATTTATTTGTTTCATTTCATATTTAATTACTACTTGTCTAAGGAATTGCATGCTGTATAAATGTCAGAGCTCTGTCATTTTTCACTGCTTTATCCCCAAACCCATGTCACTATATATCACACCCTTAATGTTTAATAATTAATACTAGAATTAATACAAATAAGATGAAATACTGGACTGAGAAACCAATCTCATGAAATTCACTCATATATTTGCAAATTTCTCATGATATATACCTGTACATGTCAGTTTTTCTCTTCAGGACTCTAGGTACATTAAAATCCTAGTGGGAAGCAAATGTTATGATGATCTCTGTCTTTAGATGAACTTTAGGGACTCCAGAGCTTCAGACACCAGAAAACTAGAACTAGTACAAGTTATTACCTTTAACAAAGCGGTGAAGATCTAAATGTGTGCTGTGCATCTACATGTTCAGGAATCAAATCCCAGCCCCTTCCACACTCATCTGCAGTACTTGGATGCTTTGGGCACCCTTCCTGTACTCCTGTTTTTCCTTCCAATGAAACAGAAGTAATAAGATAAACAGCCCTCTGAGGGTAATTATGAGGATTAAATTAGATAAAGTGCATTAAACACTTAGCACATGAGCTTTGAAAGTAAACCAAAGCAAACTTTATGATTATAGCTGTGGTCGTGATAAAAACATGGACTGAATGAAATAAGCATTATGAGAACCTGAAGAAAAGCACAGTTACCCTGAGTTCTAGCCATCACAAGAAGCTTTTAAAGTAGTAAGAGAGAAGGACAAATATGGTGGTGTATCAGAAGAATGATTATAAAGCGTTCCACTGTGTGATAGTAGCTAGTAGAAACCAATGACATTTAAATTAACATGCAAACTTATTGCAATGAAATAAAATTAAAGGTTCAACCCCATTGGCTGCATTTCCATGTTTAAAGAGCTGCATAGACACATGCGGCCAGTGGTTCTCATGGTGGAGAACTCAGATATACTGCATGGGATTGCTGCAGAGAGTTTACTTAATGCTATTAAAGAATAAATATCAGAATTATATTTTGGTCTATATTTCCTTTCATTGAAAACACTTTCATTTTCAGGGACAATACCATGTATTGTTTAATGGAATTCACCATGAAACTGGGTAAAAACGTGAAAGATACCAACTGCCTGGCATTGCAGAATCTGTAAACTATATCCCACTGGCTAACTGATATTTAGTATAAATAAAGTTTTATTGAAATATGACCATGCTGAATAATTCTCACACTGAATTGTGAAAATAAAGCTAAAGAATCACAACCAATAGCTTGCTAAACCTAAGACATTTTCTATGTTCCTATTTCTAGAGAAAAAAATAAAATGACATATTATCTCTCTAAGGAATCAATTCAGTTTTTTGATAGCAAAAGTGAATCACTCTTTGGGTATTATTTATTCAGTCATATATTTGTTTATTTAACAGTTAGTGGATATTTATGAAACATCTTAGTGGAAGCAGGATCGAGGCATGGATAAACTGAACAAAATATAAAACTTCTGACATCATGGAGTTCACAATTCATGGTGCAAGGAGGCAGACAACAGTGAGAATATATATGATAAATAAATAAATAATAAAGGGCATCAAACACTAGAATGACTTGGTAATAATGATGGATCTGTATGTGCATGTGTGTGTGTGTGTGTATTGTGAAGAGGAAAGGGGATTGAATATTTTCAAGGTGGGTATCATTGAATAGTTGAGAGAGAAAAGGTTGCTTTGCAAATATCCAGTGAAACCATCATTTATGTGGATGTATGAACAAGTATAAAGCTTTGAGCAGAGACTGAGCTTCACATTTACAAGAAAAAAAATTGTCACTGAAAGCTAAGAAGTGTTAGAAGACGAAATGAAGGCATAGCAAGAGTTTTATAGTCATCGGCTTGCTTGCTTTCACCATGAATGCAGTCTTGAGCCACTGGAGCATGCTGAGCAGAGGAAAAGATATTGCCTAGCTTATATTTTAAAATGATTATTAAACTACCAACTATAGAGAAAAAACTTTAAGGAACAGAGGCAGGAGTAGCAAGACCAGTGGGAAGCCCAGTATGAGAATACAGGCCACAGATGAAAGTAGATTCCATTATGTATTTACAGGATTTGTGAGAAGAAGTGGTCAGAATCCAAACACTGCATTTCATTCACTGCTTCTTTTGTTTAGTAAGCACCAAATATATGCCAGTCTGTGTGCTCAACAATGGAAGTAATAAGCTAAAGTAGCCTAAGAGCACCATGGAGGTTCCAGAAAACAGATTTCATGGTCTGACATCAAAATTGGGGAATCTGTTAGCTATGACTCCAATATGTGAAAAAGCTCTAGTCCCAGATTTCAAGCTGTGTTTGAAGCTAAAACCAAGGAGAAGAGGACACCAAAGACCTACAACAAGACGAAAAGAGAAATGCTGAAATAAGTAAAAAGTAAAGACTGACAAGAGCTTTGCTGGCCACAGTTAGATAAGGATGGAGCCAGAGTGAAATAAATAAGGAGCGTTGGACACGCTGTATAATGGCATTTTACCCCTGCGCTATCACTGGTCTCTTCTTAAAGTTAGACATGTAGCCATTACAACTATTACAGCTATTACAACAGGTGGCTATTACAATTATTGCAACAATGGGCACATCTTGACTGTCAGATCAATAGGGTAGTATATTGGGTCTATGGCAGACTAAGACTGTTGAAGGCAATGCTCCCCTACCAACCTCTATAGCAACATTAGGTATGCTGAAAGGTATCCAGCAGGGAGAAAGCTTTGGCTTAGCTGAATTTCTCTATGACATGTGACCAGAGAATGTATAACAACAGCAGCAATCTGTAAGGAAACCTCATACATAGTATACACATTGGGGGCGGGATTGGATGGAGGAATTTTGAATGGGTGAATAATGCTGCTCTCAGAAGCCACAGGCTATTCAGAGTCAATCTGTGCCAACTATAGACTAAGTTCCTATAAGCTATTAATCATAGAATACAGCAAAGCTCTGGTATAAATACAAAAATTTTGCATATCTTTTCTAACACAGGAAGGTGGTGTTGGCTTCTGTCAGTGCTTTAGAGGATGACTCTTGCAAAGGTGTTTTCACAACATTCATTCCTGATAAGTATTTCAGTGCAGGATATTTAAGGCCCACTGTCTCCTCCAAGATTCATGAATAACTTTATTTCATAAACCTTGACTCAAAAGTTGACTCAGTTACCAAGGATGGATCATAAAAGAGACCAGTGGTAATCTAGTTGAGATAATGGTAGACTCTTTTGGTTTTGGAAAGGCAGTGGGGACAAGATAGGAAGAGTCTGTGCATTAAAATCAGACAGAACTGGATCAAAAGCTTGGCTCTACCCTTGACTATTGGTACATTTTTCAAGCAAATTGATTTCCCCAGGACTCAATTGGCTATTCTTTTTAATAAGGAAAAAGTGTTAACCTTTACTGTATTGTTGTGATGATTGTAATCAGTGTGAAGTACTTGGTGCATTCTATGGCAAATACACACATTAAGAAAGTAGAAGTTATTGAATTAGGGGCAAAACAGACTCCCCAGAGTTGGCAATGATGAACCCACAAAAGACTTAATCATGATGGAGTGAAAGAAACAATGACAGATTTCTGAGTGTAAGGAAACTCCTGGAGGTTGCTTAAAACACAGCATTTAGCAATAGCATGAGCCTTTTCTGGGGATTTGATTCCATCTGTAGGGGACCTGCCCATTGCTCCACATCATCCTCTCCCCTTTCCTTTGACTGCAGGCTGCTTTTGTATAGTGTGATTAAGGCGTGTGTGTGTGTGTGTGTGTGTGTGTGTGTGTGTGTGTGTGTTTGCAAGCATACATATACATGTAGTAACCTATTAGTTATGTTGTTGAATGGCCTCTTTAAAGAACTTATTTCTCTAAATGGGGTTGGCTTTATATCAGACATCAGGAGACAAGGTGTGGATTTATATGGCCTAACTATGAGTCTTGTTCAGGACATAGCAATCAGTAATATGGTACACCGGACCAGTCATGGAGCCCAGATGTCTTTGCTCTGTGCAGTAGAACAGCCTGTGGCAACCTCTCATTGAAAATAAATGTATAGAACAGGAGAATCAGATTCTAGTAAATCCCAGTATTGGGTACTTGGACACATGTTGCTTGATTTTAATGAACCATGATAATTGCCCATTATATACAAGAAAACGTACCATAAAACACACACACACAAAAAAAATTTTGTGAAAGAATGTGCACGCTAGTAACAAAAACTGCAGCAGTTCACAATTAGATCATTGAAGAAACAGAATGGGCTAGAGACTGTCGCGTGCATGGCTTAAGGGAGATGGAGGATGTAAAGAGAGTGGGATAGGTAGAAAGGAAGATGAGGTGAAGTGTGGAGGATAGGGAGGGAGGGATGAAGGGAAGGAGAGAAGGAGGAAGGGAGGAAAATTCAGGATTGACAGAAAAAAAGTATGGGATTAACATGATGTGGCTGTAAAGGAGTAAGGGAGGGAGGGGTGGATAAAGGAAGGGAGGGAGGAAAATTCACGATTGACAGAAAGTATGGTATTAACATGATGTGGGTATATTTCTGGTTGCAGGTAACTAAATGTGCAATATCTAATTTAATCTTTGCGAGATCACCTGAAGTAGATGACTTTCTGTAATTTATTTGTGGATGAGGAAGCTTTGATGGTTCTAAGTGCTTCTCTGATTCAAATCTCAAGTTTGTCTCATAGAAGGGTGCTATGAAAGACTGCCAAAGAGAAAGACAATACAGAAAATTTGTATATAAGAAAGAGACACAAAAAGAGACAGAGAAAGAGAGGGAGGGAGGGAAGGAGGGAGGGAGAGAGAGAGAGAGAGAGAGAGAGAGAGAGAGAGAGAGAGAGAGAAAACAGTGGTGGAGAAACACATACTAGAGAGGAAACTGAGGTGGTATAAATAGAATGAGACCTAAAATTTTTACAAAAAAGTAAGAGAGAACAATAGGTCAAATACCAATAAAGCTTACACTATGATTAGCAATGTGATAATTAATTGGGTTCAACATATTATATCAAATGACACAGTATTCCAGATGCAGAGGACTGGCTTGGACAGTTCTCTGGTTTCTTTGGGAAGGCATTTATATGCTTACCATCTGCCTACAATGGAAATGGAGGCCACTTTGAGGTTCTCCTGCAAGAGACAAGGCAGGGTTGCCTGTAGCTCCTCCATTTCCCCATGTTATGGTGAGATAAATGCTGAGCTTATGTATTACTTAGAATCCACTGGATCCCAGCTTCTAAAATCCCTCTGAGTCTCTCAACTGTCATGTTTTGTTACACCAATGACACGAGCTTGACATGTAGGAATAGTGCTTTGCAGAAAATATTCTGTTGAAACTCAATAGTCTTTTTGCTTTGATTGTATACATGTAAGTTGATTCTACAGTCCCTAAGATTGCTGATACTTTGGGGGAAATACATCAATAAGTCTGTAACTTCCTGTGTCTCTTTCTCTCTCTTGCTCTCTTCAGTTTGAGGGGAACAAACATTTTGCAAAATGAGTAATTACCCTTAACTCAATTTATTTTGTATATTTCACTTTGCTCTTTCAACTTTCATCCATGAGGCAACAACTGCATTATCAGTCATCATGTGTTCTAGCTAGTGTAAGTGTGTATTTTATCCTTACAGCATCCTCAAGAATTGGAGAGGACAGAGTTTTTGTTTCATATCTGTTATAGGAGAAAAATGAATCTCAGAGGAGTGAAATAGCTTGAAGGAGGTCACCAAGCAGTGTACAGAAAAATAGCTCAGGGGTCCTGTTTCGCTGATGTCTGTATTGCTTCAATTGAAGCCTTTTAGATCCTGTAAAACTACAGTGAATGACCAAGTGGGGTTTTCATGGTCTTTTGCATGTGTTAAGCTCTTCCATCTTTTATGTTATGATGTGGTGTTCTTGTTCTATAATCGTGTGAATTGAAGTCCTAGCCATGTTAGTTCTCACTGAGGAAACTGAGGCCAAGTTTTTCCCAAGGATTTCCATTTCCTTTGTCTTCTGAAAACTCTAACATAGCTCATGCTTGTAAGATATTTCTGCAAGATAAAAGTAAAGGCACTTGGTCATTGTAAAGGAGTCTTATAGCCTTTTCTTTTAAGTTATAATCAAATGGACAAGACTAAAAGTCATGTCCATGAAGGGACATTTGTATAATCAGTGTCTCTCACAATAATCATGACTAGTCCAGGCAATATTTATAATGCATTGAATGAACATTCTTTATCTTGATGAATGAATAGGTCAGGGATGATTAACTTGGAAATTTGAGCTCTGAATCTGGATCAGAGGCAAATGATTTTACAAGAAGCTGTTGAGTTCAAACCCCACTCTGACTCCTGTGCCTGGCTTCTTTAAACTGCCCTCTCTCTATTCACTGTTTCTACACTGAGCATGTGAGAGTGACTATTTTTGATGACACAGAGATTCCCAATGTCTGCCTCCCTATATTCCCCAAAACAAGCAAAGATTCCCCAGCATCAATTAAGTCCAGCATCACTGTATCTCACTGACCCAAAGAAACAATGCAGCTCACTTAGTATTTATTCTGTGACCTGCATTTCCTCTGCTTTGCTTGGTATGGAAGTCCCATGCTTCTTATGGGGGTGAGGAGAACAGTGACCCAGCATTGCAACACAGGCTCTGAAGCCAGGCTTTCAGGAATCTAATAGTGCCTCCTCAGTCTTGCATCATCTTCTTCTCTGGCATAGCCTTTACTTAACCCATTCTAAGATCAATTTTGTTGTCTATAAGATAGTTAGCATTAGAACATATCTCATAGGGTCATTTGAGGATGGACCTGAACTAGCAACAAACATGCAGAGATTCTAACACTACTCAAGTGTCTTTCCATCCTCCATCATTACTGCAGTCCTATTCTTGTAGAAACACTCCCAGAAGTTGAGGAGAGAGAGAGAGAGAGAGAGAGAGAGAGAGAGAGAGAGAGAGAGAGAGAGAGAGAACTCTCTAGGCTCCTTTCTGTGGCTCTTTGCACACCCTTTACTTTCAACTCACACCACACCATACCTTGTACTGGTGATATCCATTCCACCTAGTCCTTGAAGACAGAAGAATGGGTCGATTCATCTCTTAATCCCCATCTCACCCATACCAGGTTCAGGTAAGCAGTAAAGGTAATCACAACCACAGCCATAGTGAAGAAGTCTTAACTTTGGAAGAGATATGAGACATAGTCTATGTTTGGAGGAGAAAGAAAGGCATGTACCATAGCAGGAAGTTTAAGAGGAGATCTCTAGCCATAGAGATGGAAAGGTATCAAACCAAGGAGGAAATTTAGTAGCCCCACCTGGACCATAGCTCTTATGATGTTCTCAGTGTTAGCAGCAGGAATAATGACATCGTTTCTATCACTGAGGAATGTCTATGTTCCCAGCAGTACAGCAATTGTTTATTGTGTTGTCTATACTGCTTCTGATAAGTAAAATTGGTTTAGCATGCTGATTTTCGCAAGAAGTATAGCAATTTGGTACTGGAAGGATAGCTCAGCAGTCAAGAGACTATGCACAGACTACCTAAATTTGGTTCCCAGAATTCAGTTCAGGAGACCCACATATAACATTAACTTTAGCTCCAGGAATTTCTAAAGCCTCTTCTGGCATCTGCAGATACTTGTATGGAATGTACATACACAGTCTTAAGCACATATCCACATAAATTAAATAAATCGCTTCACTTGTTTCAGCATCATATATGCTAAAATTGGAACAATAAAGAGAATATTATTGGCCAGGCAGTGGTGGTGCACGCCTTTAATCCCAGCACTTGGAAGGCAAAGACAGGCAGATTTCTGAGTTCAAGGCCAGCCTGGTCTACAGAGTGAATTCCAGGACAGCCAGGGCGAGAGAGAGAGAGAGAGAGAGAGAGAGAGAGAGAGAGAGAGAGAATGTTATTATGACCCAGGTTCAAGGTAGGCACAAATTAATAAATCAATGTATATTTTGCATGTTATTATGAATTTTGCCAGTCAAAATACTACTGTGGGATTTGAAGATATCACTCCCAAGGCCTTCTGTAGTAAATGGCAGGCAATAGTTGCCCCTGCATCACAGCCTTCAAGCATCTCAACATTACAGTCAAGGCACATTTAAGTTCCTTGAATAATTGTATTTGAGCCTTAATACTTGTTTTAAAAGAAGAAAAAAGAAAAAGGTAAAAAACAAAAGGAAATAAAATGAAAGAAGCACAGTGGTCAACCTAGATAAATGTTCAGCAGGTTAGAGATAAAAATTCAGTATCAGTGTGCCTTGGCTCCTAGACCAGTTTCCTTCTGCCTTACCAGGGTGTGTCTTCTGGCTCTACATCCATCCCAGCTTATCTGAGAAACATGGAGGAAGCAGGACAAGAGTCAGGGAGGGAATGTTGGAGGCAGTGACCACAGTTCTGTGCCTGTCTGGTGTCTTGTGTACATCAATTAAACTCAATCCTTCCTAGCATCCTTTCTAGACTGTTGGAAACAGATCCCATGCCCATTCTGTCTGCATCCTCAATCTACTCCAACTTTGAGGGAGACTTCTTTTTCCTCTTTGACAGTAATATGCAGACAATAATTTTTGTTGGTCATTCACAACTGGATAAGGCTAGAAATAGACAACGAAGCCAGTGAAGAGGCTAAGCCATGGGTCAGGGACAATTTTCCAACATGGTTAATAGTTTCTCAGCAGCCCAGATCACTGTACATGGATCTGCTACAAGGACATAACCAATGTCAATTAGACCAGATCAACCCATGCAACTGGAACCTCTAACCCATAATTAAAATGTCCTAGAAGATTTACAGATAAATGACAGTGGAGAACCAGCACCTAAAATGCAAGTTTACAATCGAGTCTTCAGTGCTTTTGAAATAAACAAGACTGAAATCTTGTTGGCATTGTAAACAAAGAGCAAATGTTAACGACATCTGTTCAAAGCTGATCATCAATCAGTATTATGACTCCCTGCATTGACACAGAAATTAAATCCCAGGGAATAAGAGACCTTCCCCAGGTAGAATAGTCATTTACCTGAGCATCATCTAAATAGCAAGTTCATATGGAGCTCCTAATTGTACTCTGTTTTTGTCTTACTCCAGCCATATTTCTCAGTGAACCAACTCCAACCCATATCCCCAAACACCTCGGTCATCCCTACTCACCCACTAACAGGACAGATGCTGCCGTTAAGAAACAAAACCAGATTATGTAGGAGAACAAAAATTTGGCCATGTTTTGAAGGGTATTTTGGATCTGTGAATTCTGCCTTCTCACTTTACAGACACGAAGACTGAAAGAGGGAAAAAAAGTGATTTGCAGAGGAAACAATGCTTTTAAATGCAATATTTGAATGACACTGGTTATATTGAGAGCAGCTGTAATCATCTCATTCCTTTTAAAAATCACATTCCCACTTAAGGATTTTTTCTTCTTCTTCTTCTTTTTCTTCTTCTTTTTCTTTTTCTTCTTCTTTTTCTTCTTCTTCTTCTTCTTCTTCTTCTTCTTCTTCTTCTTCTTCTTCCACTCTCTCAACCTCTGATCTCTCTTCCTTTGATCTCTCATCAGTCTAGTATCCAGGCTTTACTTTTCTCAAAGAGTGGGATTAAGGCACCTTCAGAGAGGAGGGAGATGGGGGTTATATGCCTCAGTGAATAAGAGCATTTGCTGCACAATCATGAGAACTGGTGTCAAGAACCCAGCACTGATGAAACAAGCCACACATCCCATTCACATCTGTAACACCAGCTCCAAAGAAGCAGAGATAGGAATGTTTCTGAGACATGCTGGCTTTTCCCATATGTGAGAAATACACCAGTTCCATGAGAATGAAGAAACGATGCATCATAGGAATAGGTAGAGTGATAGATGAGAACACCTAATACCCTCTTCTACCTTCTATATGTGCATATACCTGTGCTTATTCATAGATATATTCATAGATAAGAATATACTCACATGCAAATGTACATACATAAACTTTGTTGTGTAATATACCCGTAGTAAGAAGTTTCCTGGAAGATTGCAGTTACATCTCAAATGGCTCTGTTCCTCAAGTGTCAGTGGAGAGCTCACCCATAAATGGGACATCTATATTACACTCCCTCCCTTGATGGTTCAGGGAACACTGCAGAAGAAAGGGGCATGCAATGATATACATCAGTTGCATTTCATTCCTCTACTCAACAATCTGACCCTCAGTAATGCCATTTCTTCCTTATCTCTCCATCCTGTACTTAACTCTGGGATAGGTCACAAGCTACAGGGCAAAGAGATCATAGTTGCAGTCATAACAGAAAAGCATGCCATGCTCCATGCTCTGAGACACCAGGGAGTTGTACTTCTAAGTAACAGGGACACAAAGAGTAAATAGGAAAGTGAACAGCAAGCAGCTTCCCCGCTCTGTGATGATAAGTGATGACTGAACTAGAAGCAAGTGAAAATGGAATCATAAGAAGATGACAAGGAGGGAGGATGGGAGTCAGAATACTAGGATGATGAAAACGATTGTACTTATCCAGTCTCCTCCTAAGGCAGCAGAGCAGCCTTCTGCTATGCCCTAAATTTGTGAGTGCCTCCTTCAACAGAAGATGCTGCAGACAAGGAAGATAACTGGCATCAGACTTCTGGAAAGATGGAAAAGAGTCATGGCGATTGTCTCCTTTGACTTGCTAACCCTATAGATAAAAAACAAAAACAAACAACAAAAACTACAGCATCTTTGACTTTTCAAAGCCATATTTTGTGCTAAGTATGCTTTTCTTCTAATAAAACAAGATTTTGAATGGACCTCTCCCACTCAGGAACAAGAACTCAAAGATATGTAATAGCTTCAGCAACAATAAATGTGCCAAAGACCATGCTAATGACTTAAAAAATATGTTTCTTGAAATTTCTAGCTGATACTTGCTCTCAATCTCATTATACTTAAATGAAAGCCCCAGAGCGAGAAGCAACTTGTATCACTTCTGGTAGTAGATGCAGGATTTGAATCAAGAACAAGAATCTACCAAGGCTGACCACTTTACCAGCCCATTGGCCATAAGTAATTAAGGGAAGGGCACTGTTTATTTGAAGTGCTTTAGATAAAATAAATGTAGTTTTTCATGACCAGTGAGGTTCTGTCATCTCTGCATAAGAGTTTATGAAGAGAAGATGCATCCAGCATGAAGTGAGAGCTCTGTAAATAGGATGTAAGAGACAAGAGTAAGCTCATCTGTAGCTGGCAATACTGAGTTCTAGTAACTAGCATGAAGGAAATTTGCTTAATTGAATTCCCTTATGGGAACCACTTTAATGAAGAGATTAAACATTTTTAGGTCTGCATTATTAACCACATACAAATGCATGTTTTTAAATGTGCTTAAGGATATTTCAAATTCATTTTACCTTTTTTATAAAACCTGCTTGGAAATTTAATATCCTCATTATAGGAAATCCAGAAATGTCAGAGGAGTAAAAAGGGTAAAAGTTTCCTTAAGATGGTTTTAATATGCACTAAAGAATTATACTGCCAAAGCTTACTGAAGTGCTCTGGTGGTTCTAGTAGACAAAAGCCTTCAGTCCTAACCCTGGCTACCCCAGAGACTAGTCCAGATATTTGGCACAATTTCATTAGTTTCTGAACCTTGGCTTCTTCTTCTGAAGAATGAAGGTGGGGAGATCTGAACTGAAGGATCTTTAAGGGCTTTATCTGCTCTGATGTATCATAAAATTCTATTTTGGACGTTGCCTCAGCTTGAGTTAACAATGACTGCTTTGCTGGCAAATACCTGTTATGAGTGGAAGGTTTTTCCATTGTTATTCTAAATAAAATCATCTTGAATTCATGAGTATTGTATTTATATGTTCATTAGTCCTTCCTCCATTCATTCATTTCTTCCCTCTATCCATTTATTCAACAATTAGCCTGTCCTATATCAGTCTATTGGTCTATTTTATTATGATCTCAGGTGTTTGATAAAACTGCAGTTAAAAAAATACAAAAATGAAAACCATAAAATCCTAACAAACCTTAAGTTTATTGTGAAAAACAGCCAAATAAAAAATTGACTATCCCTCTTATGAATTGTCTTTAGCATTTGGTCATTAAATGCTTCCATAGGTGTGGTGGCATATTAGGTACTGGGATGCAGCTCTAACAGGAGGTGAATTATATTTGTTAAGGAGTATTCACACTGATGATAGATACAAAGGTAAACAGGTATCACCATCAGCATGCTAACATGTGTTCCAGCAGAGTTACTCTTGACAGCCTATCATGCAAGGCAGAGTGGGAAAAAGTACCCCTAGGAAAAGGGTAAATAACCCTTAGTTCTAGCTGCCAAAGGCTTTTCATCTGACAAGAAGGACAGAGGAGAATTTTCTAAATCAGCAAAATAGGAAAGAGAAGTCAATGAAACCAATAGCCATGGCACTGATGGAGATGTTGCCAGAGACATCCACCCCACTGCTAAGAATGATCATAGCCAAAACTAAATCAAATTGTCCAGAGAGCAGAGGTTAGAGATTTGGAAAGGCAAAGCAAATGTCTAAATCTTGGTGTTCAGAATTGATGAACATTTAATCCAACCCTCAACTTTGTATCTTGGAAAACTAATGTCCATGGGAGAAAAAGATAAAGAGAAAATATCTGTATCTTTAGAGAATATGTGGGAATTACCAGGAACCATCTCAGAATTAATGCTAAAGAGGAGGAAAGGAATAGGTTGACCATCAACTCCTGTCTGCCAAAGCTACAGCCTGTATTCTTCTCTACCCTCATCTGTTCTATAAGATGGTGGGATCGTTGTCATCTCATTCCCAATGTATATGTGAAAAAACTGAGACCAAGCAGATAAAGCAGATTCTAACCTCCTCTGCTTCCCTAATCACACAACTAGACAGCATTAAAATCTGGTCTGTCTGCCTGCTCCCAGCCCTGTGGGCTTTGCCGTCTGCCTACTTCCTATTCTCTAGGTAGCTCTATGGCAGCCCCTAGGGTGGCTGCTTCTTATTTGTAAGATACATATTTGTTGTATACTGAGTGACAGTAATTAATGATCCATCTGAATCAAGGAAAACTTGTTTAGTAAGCACACCAGGAGGAAAGAGAAAAATATAGTAATGCCCTTTCACTGAACAAACTCCTCACTGTCACAAAGATCTTTCAGCAGATATGGGAAGGGTGGATGAGCTGAGCGCTCTACTGAAGAATCACTGATGGGCTAGGAAAAACCAAAGGAGCTTTCTCCTTGCTCACAGTAGCACTATTTCCTTTCCCTTTGCTAAGAGTAACTGTTATGAATCACGAGGTCTGTGTCTTTTGGCAGATCATAAATCAGTGTTGGGAGTCTTGGGGACAAATCCCGGGACTTTTAATCTTTAATATTAGACATGTTTAAGGTGGTGAATATTTCATGAAGGGGCTGTTGCATTTTAACACATCATTAGCAAGTCCTGCCCCTCCCCCATTGGTAAATAACTGCAATCCAAATTCAAAGCTCTCAGCCCTTTGAGTCAATTTCCCTTTCCTCCTGCAAAAACCAGTTTATTAGATCACACGTACAGGATACACACTCAGCAGACCACCCCAGGCAAGATGGTTGGAGGAGACTTACAGAAAACATTACTGCCTGCAAGAAAGCCCCCTGATGATCTGCCACATGCTCAGATGAAAGGAAAGGTAGATATTCTGTTGCTCCTCCATCTTTCAATCATCTTTTTGAGTATTTGAGATTCTATCCCTGACCCATTCTCTCACTCCATATACCTCTTACTACCTTTTCATTCTGACCAATATTTATGACGTCCAGGCTGTTTTTCAAACACTTGCAAGGTGCTGGCTACACAAAGATTGAGACATGTTCTAATACATAGAATGAATCAAAGGTTTGCCTGTTTCTCTCAGAATGCTTTATGGAAGGTCAAATGTATAACATTCAGGGTTCCTTGTTGAAAAGGGGAAGCTTACTGGATAAATATAAACGTTTTGAAATAAATAGTTCTGGGAAAAGTTTCACAATCTGTTACTACATAGAATCCTGTTTATATGGTTTACACAACATTCAAAAAAACCAACAATTCATAGGATGTATGGTAGGTATAGATGGCTACCTGTAACCATGGTGACATGATTTCAATACACAAAACCCCCATAGCAGAACAAAAGAATTGGCTGATTCCTACAATTTTTCCTGTGATTTCCACAATAAATAAACAACTGTAAAAATAATTAAAGACTTAATTCACAATTTATATTTCATGGAGGTTGAGCTTGTTAGCACATTTACTTGGAGTCTCAGAATCCTCTTCAATGAAACAAGAACAACAGGAAGACTTGCTTTTCTTCAGGCCAGTTGAAAGAAATCTACCTGGCCATGAGAGTTTATGTGGACTCTTACCTGTATTCTCAACTTTCAAATGTGATTTTTCAGTGTCTACCTACTCCCAGCCTATCCTCTGTCCTTTTCTTTCTTTCTTTCTTTCTTTCTTTCTTTCTTTCTTTCTTTCTTTCTTTCTT
>JADRCH010000117.1:5158608-5312151 GCA_019843965.1 Rhynchomys soricoides
GTTTTGGCAGATAAAGCCCCTCTAACAAAAGTCTGTGTATAGGCCACCACACTTGCTACCACATGGATAGATTCTCGCTTCTCTTCCCCTCCTTTCCCACTGCCTGTCATTCAGCCAGTGAGCCTGGAGACACATATATTTTTCCCATTTTAGTTTAGAGATCATAATAAAAATGAAGTCTATTAGGATGAGTTTCGGCCCAGGCTCTGTAAATCTTTTCAAACACTTCGCAGCATGGGATTTCTGTTAGTCTTTGCCACAGGGGAAGTTGTACCATGCACCAATGGGCATCCCAGGTGGAGGGCTCAAGACACAGCCTCTTCTAAATGAAACTCAAATGGAGACTTTAGAATATAAATATTGAAGTGACCCAGGTTGGATAAAGGGGGACCAGTTAGCTAAGCTTCCATCTTACATACAGGAAATGCTAAATTATTAAAATTTTAATAAATGTAATAATAAATATTTGATGTTGAATTATAGACGGCTTTGCAGTTACAGTGAAGCTGAGAAATGACTTGTTATATCTGCATTAGAAGTTAAATACTTTTCAAATGGGATTGCAAGGCTGTTGCAAGTCACCACATCTTCAAACTAAAAGGAGAGACAGTCATGAAAGTGTGTACACTGGGCAATTACACTGGGCTGCTAGTGGGGATTTGAGGGAAGTCTAGGGCCATTGCCTATTGCCAAGCCTGTTCATGTATTGCCTGTGGATGAATATGTGGAAAAAGCATTTAATGTCAAATGTCTGCCCTAGTTACTCTCTATCTTATTTTTTGAGAAAGAGTATCTTACTGAACCTACAGCTCAGGCATTCATCCAGACTGGCTGATGAGTGAGCCACAGGGATCCTCCTTTCGTGCTTCCCTAACACTTGGAGTTTAAGCCTGTGCTGCTGCACATGGTTCTTGTTGCTGTGTATGTTTTATGTGGGAATCAGGGATCTAATTCAAGTCATCTTCCTTGCTTGGCAAGTACTTTACTAATTGAGCCATCTCTCCCAGCTGTAACACTAGTTCTAATCTCATATTTAACTGATAAGGAAGTTGACATCTTAAGAACTTAAGCAGAACAGTTGGAGGGAAAGCATTGGAAGTGAAATGCAGACTTGTGACCTCTGCTCAATCCGTCACGCTGTAGGACCTCCCTCCATGCAGAGCATTTTTCCACTTGGTATAACTCAGAGTGATTTTAGTTTCAGGGGAAAACAACCTGGTTTGAATGACTTCAATGAGACTTACATTAGAATGCTGTTCTAGGAAAGGTGAGAGATAAACTCACAACGGAGATGAGATAAAGATTAAGGGATTACATACTAAGATTCTGTCTTTTTTTTTTTCATTTTTCTTTTATGATAGCTTTATTCTCTCATACTATGCAACTCACTCCTTCTCATTCTCTGCTGCCTTCCATCTTGCAGGGGAGTGCTGGTGATACTCCTGTGTCATTAAATATGTATGCTTCTTGCTACAAAGGAGTGATGCTTTTCTTGCATGAGATAGGTTTTATAGAATTCCAGAGAAGGCATATTATTGGTCTGGCATGGGTTAGAGTACCCTTAGCTTAATCATACATCATGAGGTAACAGGACAAAGTACAGACACTGGCAAAGAAAGGATCAAGGCAGCATCCCATGTCGCCCAATCTCTCCCTGGTCTTCTTCTTATCAGTCTATCTTATAGGTTGGACTAAATCAAAGATGGTAGATATCAGACTTCCCTCATACCAGCTGAGATAAATGAGTAGGCACTGCCTCAAATGTTTATGTTGAGAAGATTTCTAAGACTAAAGTGAGTGCTAGCTCATGAGTTTATGTTGCTGTTTATGAGTTTCCCTTGTCAGAGGAAAAGAGATTATTGTTTATTAAGACACAAAGAAAGGACAGTCATAGAGATGGAGATGTTAAAGGTGAATTAACAGTAGAATTGTCATATCCAATGCATTTTTATTGATCTGTTGTCTCAGGAGACATATTTAGCCAAAATCTGTTCTCGGTGCTAGTATATTTGCTGAGATAAATTTCTGGTTTGTAGCCGAGTTGAAGCCTCCTGTATAAGAGCTTCCTGGATTCCATCTGACACAATCATCATCCCTTGTATTAAAAATGAATTCTAGGATATAAATTACCTGCATGAAAGGAGTCTCAAACACTGCCGTAGTATTGAAAGGTGTATGTAAACAATCACAAACTCACAGAAGACAGAGATACTTTTCCTTATCCAGCTGACCTCAGATAGATGCCCCTAAGTTGATAGGACATACTCTTCCCTGTACTTACATCTTAATCTTTGCTGTGTGGTGTGTTGTGGTTTCACAGAGTCTCCTATAAGTTATCTTGGACTAGTCTTCATAGGCTGCATTTTCAGTTATGCAAATAGCAACTCTGAAGCAGTAATGGCCAAAAAAAAAAAAAAAACCTAAAATGAATGACTTTCTTCCATCTGAACCCCACTTCCCAAGTGGGAATAATACCATTCCTTCAATGTATCATATCCTTCCATGTAAGTAACAGAACTTTTGAACACAAAACACATGCAAACACATAGCAGAGTTGAGGAGGGACAGTGGGAAGGACATACATATACACACAGAGAAACACACAAACAGAGAGAGAGAGAGAGAGAGAGAGAGAGAGAGAGAGAGAGAGAGAGAGAGAGAAAACGAACCACACCATGTGATCAGAAGGATACAGACATTTCAGTGAGCAAACTTGACTTCTTTTCTCTCACCAACAGAAGAAACCAGTATCAAGGATAGACCTAGCAACAAAGGGATGGTGTGCTCAAATTGGAAGCATATTTCCCCAAAGTTTTGGGAACGTTCTAAAGAAACAAAAAAAGATATGCAGTATGTTGTGACTAAATCTGTGACTAAGTAAGCAACAGGTATCAGTGAACCAAGATGAGGGCAATGTTTCTAGAACACAGAATGATAATTGATAATTTCCTGGGACTCTGACAGTCAGTCAGGGATACAGCCAACTCATTGTGACCTTTCAGGAAAGATGCTGAGAAGTTCTGCCTCACTCAGTAGGAGAAGGAAATACATTGGAAAACTAGATGAAGAAGTTCAATTAAGGTAACCCACCATTTTGAGGTCCAGGTCAGGGGAAAGTTGAGTTGAGGGTGAGTCTAGAGAAGCACTGAAGAAATACATCTGTACTCCTATACCCCAAATACCTGTACTGACTTGCATTTTCTCAAGTAGCATCCTTCCTTTCAATGCCTCTTTTACCCATACTCAAGTTTTGTAGTTTGAACCATTGCTGTTCTCTACCTAGAACCAACTCCACTTCCCTCCAATCCAAATGCTACAGAATAAACATACAAACTATGTAAGATGACACACATTTTTTTTTCAGTCTAAAGCTGGAAGGCCATGACTTTGGTTACCCCTTCTCTTCCCATATTCTCTCATGTTATTTTCTCAAAATGGCAAGGTCTCTTCTAGACCTTTGCCTTTTCTAGTACTGGCCCTGGACAGGACACTCAACATTTTCCTCCCTTGCCCATGGTATACTCTTCCTTATTCACTAGTTTTGCAGCAGGGTCACTTCTTTTGAGAAGCTTTTCATAAATTTGTCTATTGTGGATGCATTGTTAATGTTTCTAGAGTATCTCTTCCTAAATTTAAAAAAAAAAAAAACAGTGCTATGAGTGCATGTAATAGTGTAGAAGGACACCACTCTAATCCTTCCGGGTGATCTGAGTGATCCTGAAGGTCATAGATTGAATCTTAACCATTCAAAACATCATAAGCAATCAGAGAAAGACTCCAGAACATTTGATGACTCTAGTTTGATGCAGTTATTTTGATACTGAGAAGATATTTTTATGTTATCAACAAATATTTTTCTGTAGATACTCCTGTGCTACCTCCAATTATCACCTGATCCCTCTGTATATAAATAACCTGCTTCACAGTGTGCACTCCGCTGTAGTGCAGCAAGCTACATTTGCTCAAGTGATTTCATGTAAGAGCAGAACTTTGGGGCAAGTGGAATAAAAGTATATGCAATAAAATAAAAATGAGAAAAAAAATCCTTAGTCTGAAAAGTTTGAGCAACTTTATTCCTGTTATTGAGGTGATTGTGCCAATGTTCCAGACAGCAGCTTTCCCATAGGTGTTCATATGGTAATAGATGTCCAGAATCTTTGGAAGTAAATTCCACATACTCTGCCCTCCCCAATACTGACCTACTAGAAACAGGTTTTGTGGCTGTATTCATTGAGACACACTTCAAGCAATGCCATATAGTCCTTCAAGATTCAGGGGCTATGCAAACCAAGTATCAGAAAAAGTGGAATCTAGTTTCCAGAGGCCTCTTTCAAAGTGCACATATGAGTAGAGAGAGGTCCAAGTTGGAGCTGGCCTTTCGTCACTTAACCAGCTGATGAGCTCCACATTCTATCCACCCAAATGTTCAGAAGTCTTTGTGTCTTTAGGGACATCTGCCGTCATTTATAGAATAGCCTGCTTGGATATTCCAGCGCTGATTTCCTTCCAGACGAGTGGTTCCCCAGTGTCATCCAGAATGGGTAGAGAAGGCAAAGAAAGCGCCAAAGAGTATACGTAGTAAAAGAAAGGGTATGGTAATACAGCTTTTCCTTCAGTTCTGTGAGTAATGAACAAGAGTATGTCTGTGTGCCTATGGCTGTTGACACAGATTCCCCATAGTCTAGACCAGCAGAGCAATCTAGCCATTTCAGTCTATGCAGAGACAGAGTTCATTCTTTAGCATCTAACATGCTGGTTCCCCAGCTCTGCCACATACACTATCTAGACAATAATGAATGCATTTCCTTTATCTTTCTGCCTCAATTTCCACACTTGCAAAATGAAGACAGCTGTAGGACTCTGGTTGAGAACCAAGTGAGATTCTGGACAATGTTTTGCATGAACCATTGGTCATTATCGTTGCTATGTTGTAACTATTTGACCTAAATCTGACCCCCATGTGAGAGCCCTTGTTAGGCTATTCATGGACCTCTTCAGTGGGAGGTTTTTCTCATATTCTTTGTATTTTCTCGAGTCTTTATGTGTATTGTGCAGCAAAACTGATGAGTTGAAGTACAACTCAAAGGTGCTTCATAAAGGGATTCAAGATTCATAAGACTTATTTTCAATAGTTAAATATGGAATATCTCAAGTGTTTGTCAGTCTATACATCCTAAGTAAAATGTGGTATAAAAAATATAATGGAATGTTATTCTTCCTGAAAAATGAAGGACATTGTGATTTGTGCTGTAGTATGAATGAGCCTAGGAACATTATACTACATAAAATAAAGAGTTACAAAAGGATGAGTGCTGCAGATTCTACTTCTGTAAAGAACTAGGATGCAAAATTGTGGAAACAGATAATAATCATCATTACTAAAGGCTGGAGAGAAAGGGAAATGAGGGGTTGCTGCTTGTATTCTGTATATTGCACAGAAGAAAATACGTTTCATTTTGTGGGTTGAAGAGTCTTTTAGTGAAGGATGGCAGTGCTAATTCTACAATCCATACTTGATGCCCCTGAACTTTATATTTAAAAATTAACATAATAGGCAAGAGAGATGGCTCAGCGGTGGAGAGCACTGACTGATCTTCCAGAGGTCCTGAGTTCAATTCCTAGCACCACATGGTGGCTCAAAACCATCTGTAATGGGATCTGATGCCCTCTTCTGGTGTGTCTGAAGACAGTGACAGTGTGTTCATATATATAAAGTAAATAAATAACTCTTTAAAATATATGCATCTATCAAAAATTAAAATAGTGCATTGAATGTTATGTGACTTTTTTCCATAACTTTAAAATGGGCAGAAAGAAAATAGAAGAGAATATATTGGGCAAGAGTGTGAAAGGCCTTCCAAGACAAACATATTGCCCCATGCCACACATTCAATTCAAGTCCTTGCTTCAGTGTTCCTGTAGCAGAATCCATGCTCCCATAGTATAGATTTTTTTTTACGGCACCCCTTAGGACATTTCCACAGCACGGCTACCATGCACCTTGGATACTGAAAGATGATATTCACTGCCTTGAGATGGAGCTGCCTGAGAAGATCTGTGCCCTGGATCTGCATTCACCTTTACATTCTGGTGCTGGGATGCTTTACTGACTCTCTGATGGTGGTGTTTATCCAATAGGTGGAAGGCAATGTCTGTAAAACATGATGGGAAACACCCTGGCATGTGCATGGCCCCACACATATAACACAGACACAGTCATGGACAAATATACTTCTGTCTATGAACACATGGATGATGGGGCACTGCAAGCCAGGCCAGGAAGTAGTCTTGTGCTTGGCATGAGCCTTGCCTCCCTGCTTACTGATTCCAGACATGGTTAAAATCTTGCTGCCAGAATCTTTTCAGCTTCTTTCATATATTTTTTCAGCTTTCTTATTGTAGTGCACTCTATTTCTGTGAGAGATTTTGTCTCCATGTATGTGTGCACCATGTGTGTGCCTATTGCTTACAGAGATTAGAAGACTTAGGATCTCTTGAAACTAGACACACAGATGGTTGTGAGCCACCATGTGGATACTGGGAACTGAGCCCCAATCCTCTGAAAGAGCAACATAAAAGCTGAAAATATTATAGGTCAAGAAAAGAATCCTTACTTCACCTGTAAGAGAGGTTAGAAGAGATGGTTTGGACACACCCCTAGGTATATTTCTTAACATCTGGAAACATTTCTTTCATTTACAGCCTACTGGTTGCTCTTGCACACTAGTGGGTATGAGGCAGGCCTGGCCCTAGATATCCCACAATGCATCCTCCAATGCAGACAAAAGCCTCACAGAAACCCAACTTCAAATGTCAAAGATGGCAGTGTTGAAAAGCCCTACATTCTATGAAGACATACTGTCCCCATTAAACAGATGAAAAACATTGTGGTAAGGCCAACCCAAAGCTCTTTTATCCCTCGCATTCTTTGCATTATAAACCCAGAGTAAATTGTTAGCAACAAATAACAAAAGAAAAATGGCAGGGGTGCTTGAAGACAGATTAGAAAGAGGACAGGGTTTGTTCAGGGAAAGCAGCAGCAGCCAGGCTTTAGGGTTGAGTATCTGGCCCAAGGCTTTCAAACTCCCATGGCTATAGTCAAAAAGAAGCTCTGCGTATGAGGCTCCATTGGTCCATTTGGAAACATCACTTCCAGGGAGAAAATCAAGGTCTAACAACACCCCCACCCCCTTTAAAAGAGGCTGAACCTCTCTACCCTCCTTTGCTGTGACAGATTTTGAACATTAAAAAAAAAAAAAAAAAGTTTACAATTCCAGCTAGGCTTGCATAAATCACAGCGCCTCTGTACAGTAGCAGCAGACATGACTTATGGCCCCATCACTATGGCAACAAGAACAGAACCTGCAGACACACAAAAGCGCCACTCCTGCATTACAAGCCTTGGCTGGGCACTGAAGGAGAGGCAAGTGTACCAGAGAAAAGATGTATTCTCCAGAACTCACTGCCCATTTATCTTCATTCAGCTCAGGAGCAAGCTCCCTGCTCCATCTCTTCTGTCCTCAGCCTCAGCCTACAGGTTTGTTTTTCTCCCTCCTTTGATTGGGGATGATCTTTTCTTCTTTTAACTTTTCCCATTGAAGATGTACAAGAGAAGGATCCCCATTAGAGCTTGCAAAGTTCATGGCGGGTCTGTGTGACTTTGTTCTAAGCACTGAGTTATATGGTGACAGTTTCTCCATGCTATCAGCACATAGTTACCTTTCATAGATGATTCCCTTCATGGTGTTGCAAGTTGGTCTCTTAGAATTTCTTCTTTCTGCCTGATCAGCATCTAATGCAGTAGGCATAGATTCATCTCAATTTAAAGCTGACTTTGGGCTCTCTCATTGCCTGCCACCTCCATTTCTTGGGTCACCATGTCTCCTTCAAGGCAAGCTCCTAGATGTGCTAGCGTTTTTTTCCTCTGGGTTCCTCTAGCCTCTTCTACCCACAGCACACCTGCTTCTTCAACCACTGCTTTGTCATCATCCATCAAGTTTCCCCATATGGGACCTCTGTGAAAAGCTTTTTCTCGTCCCCACTACCATCCAGTGCAGACACCCTTCTCTTTTGCCCAGTGTCTGACCCCTTCTCTCTTACTGCTATACTCACTTTCCAAATCAGTGTTAAAGGGCCTTAGCCTAGGTGCCTTTCCCCTCTTTGTCACGGTTACCTGTAATATCTTTACTCACCTGTCTTTTTCTCACTTTCAATCTGATGTCCGTGGTAGTCAAGAAATATGTTCTTTCCGGTCTTAAAAACTGATCATCATCTCTATAATTGAATTAACCTCAGGAGTTCTTTTGGACTTTGTAGAAATCCAAACTCCTTAAATGTTCCTAGGGTTACCTCGTGCATGTAATCCTGCATTGTATTCTGTGTTGGCCAGCTGGACTCAGGTACTTCGTAGGTAGTTTGTATGTTTCCAGGTCATTATATTCAGTGCATACATATAACTCCAATCTCACCAAAGTCCGACAAAGAAAGCTATTTCCACTTGTCCCTCAGCCTTCAGTTTAAATGTCTGTCTCCAGAAGGACTGTATTTACTAAATCAGTTTAATCATGTGGTTTTCCACCCTGGGATTTCTAAAAATTGGCGAATTCTTTAAAATCTCAAGTGCATATTAGAGCTGTGAGAAAATGCAGAGTCCTAGAATATCTAAATACCTTGATATGGGTAACAAGTAGTTAAGAAGGATGAAATTATACCTTAGAATAAGACAACAAGGCCATCTTTGCCATTGACAAAGTCAATAACCAGTTCCTGTGTGCCTCTTGACAGGATGCTCAGAGACAACAGCATCTTTTCTGGCATGATTCTGTCTAATGTACATAACTTGAATCTAATTATAAGGAAGCACAGGAGTGGGCCATACTGAAGAATAGTCTATGGAGTAACTAACCAACATCTTTTAAAATGTGAAAGTCAAGAGACTAAAGGAAAGGTGGTCCAATGACTAGCTTAATGTGGGATCCATCTCACGGGGGCACACCAAGGCCTGACATCACTATGCTATGATGTGCCTACAGACTGGAGCCTGGTATGGATGTCCTCTGACAGCCTCTACCAGCAGCTAACAGAGACACGGTCAGATACTTACACCCAGCCATGGGACTGAAGCCATGGATCCCTATGGTTAAATTAGGGGAAGGATTGAAGAAGTTGAAAGGGAAAGCAACCACATAGGAAGACCAGCAGTCTCAACTAACCCAAACCCTAATGAGCTCCCAGAGACTGAACCTCCAACCAGAAGCATTCTCAGGCTGGTCTGAGGCCCCTGGCACATGTATAGTAAAAGTTTGCTGAGTCTGGCCTCAGTGGGAGAAGATGTGCCTAATCCTCGAGAGAGTTGAGGCCCCAGCCAACAGGGAGGCCTGGTTGGAGGGAAGCACCATTTCAGAGGCAAGGGGGAGGAGGAATGGGATGAGGAATTGTGAGAGGTGGGACTAAGGGGTAAACAACCGGAATGTAGATAAATAAAATAATTAAAAACAAAGTAAAACAAACAAATGTGACAGTCATCAGAGCAATTTAGCAAGAAAAACTGTCCAAATTTAAGAGACACCAAGCAGTGATGACAATTGACTGCAGTTCACAAGCTGGAGATTTCTTTGCTTTAAGGACATGAGCAGCTGGGGAAATTGTGCAGCAGGTAAAGCACTAGGCCACATTTGGATTCCTAAAACCTACATAAAATGACAGGTCGGCATTACAGTCTACCTGTAATTTCAATACATGGAAGGCAGAGAAGGGGAATCTCACAGGAAGCTAGCTAGCTAGACTAGCCACACATTGAGCTTCAGGTTCAACAAGAGCTGTTGCCTCAGTGAGCAAAATGGAGAATGACTTAAGGAAGATACTGAGCATCTACTTTGGGCCTCCACAACCGCATCACGTGTGCTCATGAGGTCACACACACACACACACACACACAAGCACACACACACACACACACACACGCGTGCGCACGAGTAAAAAATGAAATAAAACTATGACATCAGTCGAATACTTAAATGGCTATGGAATCGTTTCCAGGGCTGTGGTAACCATCTGATGTAGATGAAAGATGATGTTCTCATTTTCAGAAAATTCACAATGAAGTATCTGAAAGAAAGTAGGCTCTGTGTTATTTAACTGACTTTTAAATACTTCAGAGTGAAATGTTTGTGTGTGTGAATCCAGAAAGTGCAGATGGGGTGAGAGAGAAAACAGAAGGAAAACTGTCTTTGTGAGTTCCCCAGTGTTGAGCTTCATTCTTCAATATTATTCCAATTATTCAGGATTCCTCATATTTCCATATGAAATTTGTTGTTGATATCTTTTAGTAACATGCACTCAGTCTGTAGAGCAGCTTGAGCGCCATGACCATATGATGTCTCTCTAATCATTTATATCCTCCATAATTTTTTGATCTTTGTTTTCTTTTCTTCTTTTTCTTTCTTATTTTTTCTTTTATTCTTTCTTTTTTTTTTCAGGAAGTATTAAAAACGAAGGAATATTTGGCACATGTTCCCACATTATGTACCTGGTTCTCCCATCCCCAGCGGGCTGGCCAGCCATGCACTGGCAGGCAAAGGCCGACCTAGTTTCATCTAGTGGAGCTCTGAGTCAGAGCTCCATGATCTCTCCACCCAGATCGCTAGGTTCCCACTGGCATGTCACTACCACACCAGCCCTAAGCTTGAATACCCCCATGGCCTGAGTGGTGCACATCAGGCAAACCCACACTTTGCCTCTGTACCTTTCTCTCTTGAACCCAGATGAGCCACCAAGTGAAGGAAAACATAAGACAAACATAGCTCAGAAACAATAGTAACTCAATCTCTGGGCACATAAACTAAAACCTAATCCTATAAACCTTATCAAAGTCTGATTCCTCTGGTGGTGAATCCTTGCGGATCCACCATGATACCAGGAGACAGCTACATCTTACTACATGCTGTCCCCATTCCTAAAGGGCTCTCACTCTCCTGCTTCCTCTCTTCCTTCCCCCTCCCCACCTGACTGGCCCTCCTTATGTGCTCAATAATTGGCTTTTTTATTCATTAGGGGATTGGTTCACATGAAGTCAAAGGTTTAACTCACCCCTTTGAAGCCTCTCCCAGGAGGGCAGAATTTAGAATACAAAAAGTCCCAGGGCTATCCATAACAGTTTTTGTCATTTTCAGACTATACACCTTGCTTTGATTTTTATAAGTTTATTTCTGAACATTTCATCTTCTTATGAGACTGCAAATGATAATGCCTTCCTAATTTTCTTCTTAGGATGTTCACTAATATGTAGAAATACAATTGACACTTGTACCTTGGCCACATATCTTGCAATCTGATCAAGCCAATAATTAGTTCTAGAGGAGTGTTTGTGTGTGTGTGTGTGTGTGTGTGTGTGTGTACACCTGTGTGCATGTGTGTGTACTTGTGTGCATGTGTCTGTGTGTGTACCTGTGTGCATGTGTGTGTATACCTGTGTGTGTACCTGTGTGCATATCTGTGTACATGTGTGTGTTGTGTGTATGTGTGTGTGTGTGCATGTGTGTGTGTATACCTGTGTGCGTGTGTGTACATGTGTGTTTGTGTATGTGTGTACCTGTGTGCATGTGTGTGTTTGTGTGTGTGTATGTGCATGTGTGTCTGTGTACCTGTGTGTGTGTGTACATGTGTGTTTGTGTGTGTTCCTGTGTGCATGTGTGTGTACCTGTGTGCATGTGTTTGTGTGTATGTGTGTGTGCATGTATGTGTATACCTGTGTGCATGTGTGTACATGTGTGTTTGTGTGTGCGTGTACCTGTGAGCATGTGTGTGTGTTTGTGTGTATGTGTTCATGTGTGTGTGTGTGTGTGTACCTCTGTGTGTGTACATGTGTTTGTGTGTATGTGTGTGTACCTGTGTGCATGTGTGTGCATGCGTGTGTGTGCATGCGTGCATGTATGTACCTGCGTGCATGTGTGTGTGTACCTGTGTGCCTGTGTGTGTGTACCTGTGTGCATGTGTGTGTGTGCATGTGTGTATGTGTGTGTGTGTACCTGTGTATGTGTACGTGCATGTGTGTATGTGTGTGTGTACCTGGTACGTGTGTGTGTGTGTGTGTGTGTGTGTATGCATTTTCTACATATTTTCTAAACTCAAAACACTTGTCAAATGAAAATTGCTTTCTTTCTTTTCCAATCTGGATTTCTTTTAGTCTTTCAAATCTGTGTGGCTATAACCTCCACTGCAATGCTAAATAGAAGAAACAATAATTTATATTTAATTTTACAGCCATTCTTCAAGCCTTGTATTATATTAAAATAAAAAAGTTAAAAATATATGCCACAAGCCTACCTTAAGAATACTGATTCAGATGACCTAGGAAGGTACTCACGGTGGTGGCAGATTTACAAAACTTTCTTTTGGTGTACAGAAGCTTTATAAAATCAATGCATACAATAGTGGTAAAGTAGAAGCAAAACTGTCCAGGAAGTCAATGGGAGCTGATGCAAATGGGAGTGGCCTGCAGGGGAGGATAGCATAGCATAAGGAAAATGTTCCAGGTACGTTGTACAGTAGCATACATTGAACTCATAACCTGCATGGTAGTAAATCAAATAATAAAAAATGTAAATAGATTTAAACATAGTGAAACTGGGCAAAATATATAGCTACTCAAAGCATAAAGCAAAACAAAATAAAACAAACAACACAGAATAGCAACAACAGAACTGAAACCTTTAACTGATTCTAATACAGCCAGGATTGATCATCCACCTCTCTGGAAAGAGGCCCTTGTCATTCTCCATCATAGCACGTGTCACAGTTGATTGTGATGCCGAAGACTGAAAATCCTGACAGAGCTGAAGTGGTTACTTTTGCTCCTTCACCTTTTTATCCACAGCAATAGTGTCTACTATTGACGAGATTGAAAGAAAACACAACACAACACAACTTTATGCCCAAATGTGTAACTCTCACAACACCATGAGGTATGCAACAAGGGCCCTCAGTTTCACGGGAGAAAAAATAATAATGCTCTCTTTGAGGCAACTGACTGAGAGCACACCGTTAGATGGTAGACTAGTAGAAAATGGAAAAGTAGTCCCGTAGAGATTTTAAGGTGAGGTTTTCCATCCCTAACAGGATCCCTACCTTACAGTACATTTTCTAAGTCTCTACCTTGTTCTGAAGGTTCAAGCTAGGGTTTGTATTTGCTAGTCCACAGTGTAGAGTAGGATATACTAAAACTTGTTTGCATTGTTTTTCTTACATTTGTACTTATCTGTCACTTTGTGCCTGAGACTCATAAGGTCCCAGTCATCTAGACATCCATCTGCCAGTCTCTACCATCTGGCAGATGCTTTGTGGGGATCACCTGACTTCAGTGGATTCTAAGGCTTCCTGACACTAAAACACTTTTATGATGTGGTTTCAAATGAAAGAACTCATTCAAAGAACTTGTTTGTCCTTGGCTACAAAACCAATCAAAGACCCAGTCTTTCAACACCAGAGCTTAAGTCATGTATCCCCATTATGTGTTGCCTTCTTCTGCTGCTGCTAAAAGCACAAAGGTCTTGCCCACACTTCATGTGTCAGTATTATCTCTACTCATAACAGAGCATGGATAACTATAGAAAACTTAGAAAGTCATGCATTGCTAGGCTCACTCTTAGTTTCCCTGATTGATAAGTCTGGTATGAAGTTTTATATTTGCTATCTCCTAGCTTATCATGTAATGAGTATGCTGTTGATCAGCAAACCTCACACTGAAAGCTTTTACATGAAATTACTTAGGGTTGCATCAAGTTTAGGTTAATAAGACAAAAGCTAGAGTTCAGAAAGGTATAACAAGTGCTTATCATTCAACCCTGAGGATGTGAACTCAGATCTCCTGTATCCATGGAAAAAGCTGAACATGATGGTGATGTGCATCTATAATAGATAGGAGGAAAAGATGGATGGATACCCAGAGCTCATTGGCAGGCCTGCCAGCTTAATGAAGTCAGTGTGCTTTAAGAGTAACAGAAACACTCTCAACTAGTTCATTAATTTTAAAAATAGGAGCAGCAACTGTGGCTTCACATGCATGTTCACATACACCCACATGCACAGGTACACATGCCACGAAAAGCATACACGAGTGTGTGTGTGTGTGTGTGTGTGTGTGTGTGTGTGTGTATCTTCATATAAGACAAAAAGTACAAATAAAAGATGTAAAGATTCTGTGACAATATATTAGGATAACAGCCAAAAGTGACTCCTTGAGCCTGTGACACTTGCAAAGTGAGAAAGGAACTCCCCTGCTTATATGCCCTTTGGGAGCATATTCTCAACAATCTAACTTGCTTAAATTTCTTCTACTAGTAGTGCAGTGGCATGAGAACTAAGATCAAAAGTCTTTGTCTTTTGAAGATGGAAAACAACTATACTACAGTAAGGGTGGTAGCAGGAATAAAAATAAGTGGGACCAATAGAAGCCAATTGATCTGGAAACCCAGTTGCAACTGTTGGCAAATTATAGCTGAACCAATTCAGCCCATCATCTGTCACATATAAAATTTTATTACAGCATAACCTCTTTCATTTTTTAACAGATTATCAGTAGCTAATTTATTGCTACAATGGTAGAATTGCCTAGCTGCAACAAAATCTTCTATGGTCTACTGAACCTAAAGTATCTACCATCTGCTCTATGGCAGACAAAGGTTGATACATAGTGACTCAACATGTGAGCCTGAGACCAGTGGAATTACCATCTCCATGAAACAAAGAATCCCAACTCCCAAATCTAAACAAGCTAAATTACAATGTACATTTTTACAGGATCCTAGGATAATTTGTCATGATAGTAAATATTAATAGTGCTTCTAAATAGCAAAGTAGCTGAGAGACTGTCTTTTAGAATCAAGTAATTGAAACTCTGCTAGTTACTAACTTTATGCTAGGGTTTGCTTAAATCCATTTCTAGCCCTACACATCTAAACCTATACATCAGTGCCTATAGCAGTATATTAAGGACTGGAATGAAGTTAAGACAATTCAAAGTCTTGACCTTTAATATTCAAATAAGAGCTAAGCATTATTATGATTATTCTTTTTAGGTTATAAATGGGAACTCAATTTGTGCCTTGTAAGAAATGTGGCATCCAGACTCACATGGACACACAGTTTCTGTCTTTGATCTGATTTTAATGCCTGTTTTCTTCCCTTGGTTTTAATGGGCAGATGATGAATGCACACAATTGGGATAAAACTCTGAGAGTCATTCACTAAGCAAAATGATCTTGGCAAGTATTTGCTCTGGGCTTCTTTTTCCCTGCCCATAAATGATAATAACTAACATAATCAGGTTGTTATTTAACTGAACTTACCAAAGGTCAGACAGAACTAATGATCTAGTGCAAGGCCTGGTATGTTGGGGATGGTCAATACAGGACACCAAAATTTAGAGAAGTAAAATACAAAAGGAAAGCCATAATGTCATCTTGGGCTGTTCTGGCTCAACTTGTCTCCCTCTGAACAGACACAATTTTAGCAACAACTGAATCCTGCAGGATTATCAGGAAATCAGCATGGTTGAAGGCATAATGGTCTGCTCCCTTATACAAAATAATCTCCAATAGAAGCAGCAAAGGTTTGGGGGTTAAGATTCTGTTGCTATCCCCAACTTTGCCTTTAGTTTCGGAAACTCCACCTAACCTTATCCCTCAATTTAGTCACTGGAAAACTGTGCTAATTCGCCCTTCATTCAGCTGTGAAAATCAATGACCTGATTCATGGCTACCATACTATTTCTGTTACATGAAAGACATTACTATTTGCTGTTGGTAGATGGAGACTTAAACAAATCTCAGTGCCAACCCCATCACAGATAAGTGTGGAGGATCAGTGGACTCTGAGATAGAAAGGAGGTCTGGAAGAAAATGAGATAGTCCTCTATACGGTGTCTTTTTAGAATAGAGAAACTGAGGCACAAGAATGACACGATATTGGTCCAAGTCCACACCATAGGGAAGTGGAGCCGGCTACCTGCGTCCCCATTGGGGTCCCTTAGTGTTTTATTAAGCTGTACTTCCACAGCTTGGCTGTTCACAAATATGCCCTGTTTCCACCAGTGGCTGAGCAGGAATTGGGCTTTTCATCAGAAATTGTAATCAAGGCAGCCTTGAGCCTTAGAGAGGCAACTCCAAAGGCTGTTTGTTGTTCAGCAGGCTGAGGCAGAGACTTGAGGCCAACATTAGCAGCCCTGGGCTCCTGACAGCAGGTGTAGATGATGAATGGGCAGCTTAACGTGATGGAGCAAATTGATCATTGCATCACCGACCACAACTTATTCATTTCTGCAAGGAGGGCAATTCATTACCCTGCATGTCACGCTGCCCATGTCAGTGCCAGAGATAAAAGCCTGAGGCCTCACAGTCTGTGCCTCTCATCACATCTCCCTTCTTCTTAATAGGAAAGAGAGGATGCTGCAATAGAGTGCCAGATGCTCAAGGCTGCTCCAGGGTCCTCAGTCTTGCCAGATCCTGGAGGCAGTTTCTTTGCTTAGAAATCAACAGAGACAATTCCCCAGGGCTTTAAAGCTAATCAACAACAATAAATAAGTTGTGTTTTTCAGGCTAGTCTTATATACTCAAGGGCAGTGATGTTGAAAGAGTTTCAAGGCTCCATGTAAGCACAATAAGAATGAAATCAAGCATTGATTAGTAGAGTCTATGTGGGTTCACACTAGGTACGCTTATGCCATATATTACAATCTAGACGTAAGCTGTTTTACACTACTCCCTAGTCCTACTAGGTGTACACTAGCATTAAAAGTGAAGGAAAATTAGTATTCACTTATAAGCAATTAATGCAAAGATAACCTATTATTATTACTAGCATTATCATCATCATCATCATTATTATTGTTGCCAGTAGGGGAAGCTATCAACTTCAGTCAAACACTTGTGTGTTTATCTAGATACATTTCAAACATCATCATAATAATAAAATTACTTGAGTTTGAATTTTCTCCTACAGGAAAGAAAGGCTATCTCATATTCTGGATCACTTTCTTGAGTGAAAAAGAGAAAAGTAAGTTTAAGAGTAATTTACAAGCAGTTTCACCCTCCTGAATCCCTACCACTCCAGCTGAGGTAGATCCCATAATTTCTGCCACCACATAAAGAACTAAGCCTCATTGCCACTACCTTTCTCTCAGTTATTTCCATGCTATGGTCCTTTTAAAACCCGTGGCCAATTGCTTTGCCTGAACCCTGATCTCCAGCATGCCAGTGTATAGAAAGGCCTTAATCTATTGATTATGTTCTCTCTCTCCTTTGTCTTTACAATAGAAAACAGAACCCTTTCCTTACCGTGTATAAAGGACCACATGTAGCTTAAGTGGGAAGCTTAAGTATTGCAGTTCCCATCAATGCAGTTGGCTCTCCCACTGCAATATCGAAAGCAGCAGAAGTCTGTGCTCATCACTTACTCTGTTGTCTCAGTTTATGTCTCTGTTGGCTACATTGTTTCCAAATCCTCCATTATGTATGGGGCTTGAACACTAGGTGCTCTGGAGACTCATCTTGAATGTAGATCTTGAACATACAGGACAAAAGAAACTTCAATCTTTCTCTGCTATATAAAATTCCACAGAAGGGTTGCATTGATGTTGCAAGTATATATGCCTTCATGGTGATACTGATGAAGGAAACCAGGAAGCAGGATGGCCACATATGCACAGGGTTCCTACAGGCTTGTATGTCCCACCCCAGAGCAGTCAAGAGGAAGAAGTGGTTACTCTGTAACAGGATAAAAATGGAAGAGAGAACTATAGTGATGCCCCTAGGGAAAGGTAGCAAGCAAGGCTGGCCACATTAGAGCTGTCCATGGCTGGCTTTAGTTTGTTCCATATTGACTGTTTCATTTCAGTATGTAAACATATTCAACCATGTCTCATTTTAAATGTATTAATTATTTGGAATAATAATCATGATTTCTTTCTTAACTCACATCCTTCTAGCTATTTACTAAGCCCCTCATTTTTTGAAGCTAATTTATTGGATGAATGCTGTACTTTTGTTGTTTATATTAGGTCATTTCCCATTCATGTATTATCTCACTAAAAAAAAAAAAAAAAAGAAGAATTTCCTATATCATAATGGTAATTAATACGGAATAGGTTTGGTCATAAACTTACCTGGAAGATCTTTCCCAGTCAGTCTAGAAGCAGTGCTGGTTCTATACATGGGAAGTTGCTTTTGTGTCAAGTAAGAGGCCAGATATGTGTCACTAAGCATGTTAACAGGGCACACAGCACAACAACGAATGATTCAACCCAGGATGTAAATAGTGGCTAGAACAAGAGACCGTGCCCTTTCCTTCTATAGCTACCTCTTCCATCTTGTATTACACATCGTTCTATATATGTCTCGGAGAGACCATCATCTGAATAGAAGCCAGCAAATTAATCAGAACACACATGCACCAAAAGAAAACTGAAGAACCATTGTTATTACTTAAGTAATTTCCATATCCTGGGCAATGAGCTGAGAACATTCCCTGCAGCTTCTATAGCTCATCCTCACCAAGCATAAGATAGTCTAGTTGTACTTCGCATTGCTAAGTACAGATTTTCACAGGTTACCCCACATCCAAACTAAAACCTATCGACTTTCAAAGACTGTGTTAAAGGCAGCATGTCATCTGTAAGAATTACTACATACACAAGAAAGCCTCATCCTCACTGGGTATGGAGCAGTCTCACATCACCCTCTTTTCTTCATGTCTCAGAAGAAATGGTAATCTTGGCATGTCTGAAACTGAATGTGTGTGAGTTCTGTGCATATGTACATATACTCGTGTAAAAGAAAACAGAAGTCAATATCAGTATTTCTGTAGCATTTTCATACAGTAATTTTGAATTTTTTTTTTTTTTTTTTTTTTTTTTTTTTTTTTTTTTTTTTTTTTTGGTATTTCAAGACAGGATTTATCTGTGTAGCCCTGGCTGTCCTGGAACTCACTCTGTAGATCAGGCTGGCCTCGAACTCAGAAATCTACCTGCCTCTGCCTCCCGAGTGCTGGTATTAAAGGCATGTGCCACCACTGCCCAGCGATTTTGAATATTTTGTAGAAAGATAAAGTATATATGAGTACATATATATGTACATCAGTTTATAACACTCAAAAGTGGAAAACCATTTTAGAACTGGGGCTGACTCATCATGGATATGACAGCCAAGTGCAGAAGTATTGTCAAACATCAGGGAAGTCCAGTGCTTGAGTGAGTCAATGTCTCTTTTTTTCACAGAGTATTTATTAACAATTCACTGTGATGGGTTTTGAAAAATGCTGTTCTGATAATAATCGCACATAATACAAAGAAACCCAGGTACTTTCCTTCCATTCCACCACAACTCCTCTCATACACATGCGCGCGCGCGCACGCGCACACACACACACACACACACACACACACCATTTGCATGCACAAGTGCACATGCATATGCACAAGTTACATACATTGTGCCTACTTACAGTGCTACAAGCAGCAAACATCCTTTCTCCAATTAGCAGTGAACAAACATAGTGTCTACATCTTAGCTTCTACATGACACTTCTATTAAAAGAAATGTCTCCTTAGAGAAGCAATTAATTCTAGAGTTGAGCCCAAAAAAGTATAAGGTGAACCTATACTACCTTATGCAGTAAAAGAAACCCAAAATATCAATACACGTTAAAGGACATGAAACTCATCTTGGCAAAGCTTACACTGGCAAAACGTGATACAGCTTAACCATCAGAATAAATAACTATGGGAACATAACCCAGTCAATGAACAAGAAACTAACACTCAATACTCATTCTCATTAATAAACGGTTACATTGCAGTAAGGAAGACAGACAACATCTTGATGAAATGAATAAGTGAAAATCATCCAAATAAGACAAGACCATGTGCCACTTGACCTAAACCTCATCTTGAAGAAACATCAAACGCGGGAAAAGAAAGGTATTCAAATAAATCAAGATTTTGAAAAACAAGAAAAAATAGAGGAACACATTATATAGAGGCAGTTCCCAGGTTCAACTAGGGTACTTTCCATTAAAGAATACTGTTGAGAAATGACAACAAAGAACCAATAAAAACAACAAAAGCAAAAATGCTGGGCTGTGGTGGTTCATCCCTTTGATCTCAATTCTCTGGGAGCAGAAAAAGGCTTATCTCTGAGTTCTAGGCTAACATGGTCTATAAAGCAAGTTCCAGTATAGCCAGAGCAACACAAAGAAACACTGTTTCCAAAACAAAACAAAGACTTAACTGGGCCTAAGGATTGACAGTACTAGTTGTATTGATGATTGCAGGGTTATTTTGCATAAGACTAGCTTTGTTTGTAGAAAACAACACTAAAGTTTTCAGAGTAGTGGGGCACAACTAGTTGGGAATTGACCAGCAGAGAAGAAAAAGTCATTCTGAAGAGGAGTATAGGAAAAAAGTGAATTAAATATCTATATTGAGAATAAAGCAGTTTTCTCATGGCCAAATTTGTATCAAAGTGATATCTCTCTGAATATGTTCATGGGTAATACTCTGGATATCTTCTGCTCCTTTCTGCCTTTCGGAGAGAATACAAAGGGCTGAAACACATGGGAGCAAAAGGAGAGAAAACATTGTGAAGATAGAAAATCAAAGTCATTTACACATTAATTACTCAGTGAGATTGGCAATGCAGCATTTCAGGAAAGTCAGGAGTTACAGTCCTGGAAGAAATAATAAGATTTTATACCTAACTCCTGATGAGCCTTCCCCACCAATTATCCTCATATTCCTTAGAAAAGAAAAAAAAAGAAAAAAGAAATAAGAAATAAGAAAAAAGAAAAAGAATGTAAGACTCATTTTGTATGATCAGAAACAAAACCCCAGGGTCAGGTTCTTGTTTGGTGCTAGTGTATTTACATAGCATGTGCATCATCAGGGTTTTCATCCCCAGTTCTCCATAAAGAGGCAAGGAGATGGAGAAGAAGAGGAAAGTTGAGTGGCTTCCCAGCATCGTACTTTTTGGTTGTGATGATTCAGCGACTAAGATACAGAAATAGCTGATTCCAGCACTGCTGAGAATCTATCTACTGCTTTCCAAGATACTTACCAAGTAAAACATCCCTCAGGAAAAGTACCAATGCATTGTTTATATCTTCTGACATCATTATCCACTTAGCCCTGTCTCCTGGCACCACCTTTATACAATACACTCTATGCAACTTTGTTCCATTTTCTTTCACCTTGCAATTTACAACAACATCATGTTTTAGAGGAAATCTCTCAAGCTTAATGAAACTTGAGGTCCAAATGAAAGATATGGGTGTTTAGAATGGATTTAGGAAAACCTTTCCAAATAAGAGTGGTACATTGGTCTTCTGCCATGCAGCGGTCCTGGGTTATTTACCAATGCATTTCGTCTGCCTCTAACCCTCAAGACATGGATATCAGGCCTAAATCATCACCTCTGCGCACACACACACACACACACACACAACCTGCTCTCCTTCCCTGTTTCTACTTTAGTATCATCTTTTATCTCAGCACTAATACTTGAAGATCATTATTCTATTTCAAGAAAGTTGTGCAGCTGAGGAATTTATTAATTTTGCCCTCTGGCTACAGAAAACCAATAATCATCTTCAGAAAAATTTTTTTTAAAGACTAGAAAGGAGTACAGGGGTTAAGTTGGAGGAGGAAGAAATAAGATAAACAGTCTAATTCCGTGATGCCTTTACTGTCCACAGAATCTCTCTTAGGACAGGATCTCTCGTTTTGTACACAGAGTTTTTGAATAAGCAAGCAGTGTCAGAGATGGCAACACTATTGGTATCAAGGAGAGCTCACTGAGGGATAGCAACTTTACAAAGAATTTCTGTAGAACATAGGGTGGGGTGGGTTTAAAATTGATACTTATTTGCATACCTGCAGATTATAGGAGAAAAATAACCAGTGTGTGTATGATATTCTGAGCTGAAGCTCCAGCACTTGGAATGATATTGACCAAATAATAAACCAGAGAAGGCTTGGTAAATCTGTATTTTACAAAATGATGAAGAATAGAGTCCTGGAAAGAGAGAGGGCATTGGACAGGAGAGAGGAGAGAGCCAGGTCCAAAGGAAAAATTGATAGAGTGAGGAAAGAATGGGGGACAAATAGAGTAGAGCATACAAGAAAGGAGGAAAGGAGAAGAAGAGAAAAAGTCGAGGTAACTGCTTATTGTGGAGAAGGCAATAGACAGAGGAATACAACGTAGTTTCCAATTATCTGTCTAATATGTCTTTGCCACCCTGCTCCTCTCCATCTGCTACTATTACTTCTTGAGGAAGGTTTGGCATCTGTCTCAGAAGCACTAGCTACTCTCTTAACCCACCCCTACCTTATTCTTCATAGAATACAGACTTGTTGCAAACACCTACCACTTGGAAAAATGGTTCAAAGAATAGCATGTCTAATCTCTGCTCAAAGTTAACTCATTATTGGTCTGATCCTATTTTACTGATTCCCCTCCCTGATGATTGGTAATTCACATTTCTAGTTAGTGAGATGTGAAGGCAATGTGGGAGACCTCTGAAAAACTTCTCCTTGGTCTTAAGAAGCAGACACGATAGCAACAGTTTCTTTCTTATCCTGGACTTTGCTACATATGATATAGATTCCTGAAAACATTTTATATTCTTGATATGAAGGAATTAGTACTGGGAGGTCATGTATCACTGAGTGTCTGCTCCTTGATGACACCCTTGAATAACTGAATAAGGCAACTCTGATATCCTTCTGTAGTTATAAAATTTCTATAACTAACTATGGAGAAGCATCCATTTATAAGGAGAGAAAATTTATTTGGCCTCATAGTTTTAGTTGATCTATAATCTGTCAGTCCTATGGCATAACACAAACTCATGATATTATATTGAAAATACTCATATCTTGGCAAATATACAAAACAAAAAAATAAGAAAAAAAAGAAGAAATAAATAATTGAAGTCCTTTATCCCCAACCCATAAGTGCTTATCATTTCTCTATATCACCAATCTTGGAGCCAAGTCCTTGAGTCTCTGGAGACATTCATGACCCTAAATATAGCATCACTCCATTTCTGTATTTTTTTATAAAAGCAACAACTTTTATATTTATGATGTGAGCCAATCCCCATCATGCTTTTTTTGGCAAAGGCATACTTACAGACATAGGACATCCATCTCATGTAATCCAGTCTCTTACAAATCTAGGGCCCCATCTCTCTCACTGCCCTCTTTATCAAGACTTAGTTCATGGTCCACATCAAATTCATTGGTGTTCCCTAACTATGCTATATTTCATGAAGCCTTGCCTTGTCACCTAAGTTGCCTTTGATTTAATCTCCTACATTCTTGGCAGATGGCATCTCTTCCTCTCTCCAGAGAAGAACTGAGATGCTTCCTTTCCAGGGAACATGTCTATCTCTGATGATAGTGGTGAAATATGAACCTTGGAACCAAGACACCTGGATGTGAATTCTAGCTCTGCCACCTAATGTCTGCTTAATAATTTTCTGGTTTGGTATCCTCCTGTGTAAGGCAGAAATAATAAAGCTCAAAAAGGGTAATAAATATATTACATACTTACTAATGCAGGACTTTCACCTAATGTAATCCAGTTTCATATAAATCTAGGACCTCATCTCTATATCTTCCCTCAGTCTCTATTTTAGAATATATATATATATATATATATATATATATATATATATATATATATAATATATGAGTATATATAATAAATGTATTATATATTCATATGTATCTATTATATACATATAAAAGAATATATATACACATATAAATATATTTTAGAATAAATATCTATGCACTATGGGCAATCTAGAACATACAAAAAATGTACTACCATACTATAAGTTTTGTGATCCTATTTTCAACAGTCTTCATAGTAATTAGAGAAGTCTGGCCTCTTAGAAACCTAAACTTGTTTTCCTTGTCTCTATTTATATTACCCATCAAAAAGCTAAGAATTTCTAAAGCACATTTTAACACAATATTTGTATTAATTCATGGATATTTCCACACAATTCATTTTGAACATACTCCTCCCAGAACCACCCTCTCCACACTCCCATCTGTTCACATTTAACTTTGAGATTTCTTCCCCCCCACCCCCATCAAGCCCAGTTTATGTTGTCTACCAAGATCTTGGAATGCGGCCTGCCCTGACATATGGTTAACCTACCTGGGGGTCACATAATTAAAGGAAACGGACTTGTCTTTTCTCAGTAGTTGTCAAATACCAATAGGTCCCCAGCTAATGATGAGATTTTATTCCTACTTTCTCTTGTCTGTGCTGGGATTATGTCTAACTGAAGTTTCTGCACTTTTTCATAATTGCTGTGATCCTATTGTGTCTGGAAAACACTGTTTCCTTGATGTTAACAACTATTGGCTCTTATAATCTTTCTGTCCTGTCTTCCACAAAGACGCATGAATCCTGGGAGGAATGGTGTGATATGCATGTCCCATTTAGAACTGCACACAAGCTACTAAAGTGCATCCTAAAAATACCCCCCAAAAAGCACAATAGTTTGCAATGTGGTAGAATCAGGTGAAAATAAATATTATAAATTGCTATAAAATAGAAGATATAGACCATGTGGCATATACGAACATAAAAAATAAATAAATAAATAACCAGAACCTATACCAAGTTAGTATTTCCCATCAAGACAATAAACTAAATTTTATCTTGGAGAAATTAGAAAGTATTCAGAATGTTAGTCTTCAATACTGCATAGTCTCAAATCTATCCAGAAGATCTATCTGTCATTTTAGGAAGATTTCCATATATAGTATATATACAATAAACCTCACTTGCTGTAAATGTGTATATCAATGGCTTTGGCAAATTGGTCTAAAGTTGTGTATCCATCAAACCAGATCTGAGCTTGGAACTTTTGTGCCTGTCTTCTTTTGATGAGTTGAGCTATAGATAAATTTTATTAGCATCTTGACTGAGGTTCAGTCTTCTAGGTTACTCTAGAAAAGAAAGTAGTAGCAGTGGAAATGAACATCTGTCCATTTTTGCCCCAAGCATGGGTGCCTTGGTCTCTGTATCCATATAATCATAAGGTCACTATGAATTCTGGTCCTTCTTTCTTTCTGCTTCCCCCTCAGAGCCAACACTTATGTATAAATTATTAGATGTATTTCTCATGGTCCCTTCTCTTTAATCCATGAGCTTCTTGATGTTTATAATCATATGTGGTTCATCTTTGCAACCACATTCAATGAATGCCTATAGCATGTCCTGGCACATAACAGGTACATGTTTACGATGGGTAAGGCACTCAGGTACATTGTCAATTCTAACTCTACTATGGAAACAGTACTGATTCCTTATTCCCATAGGATATAACAATCTTGCAGACTCTGAAAGGGAAAGTTAAAAGCAAAGTTCCAAAAATGACAGTTTGGGACTATTACTGCCTATTTAGCAATTATAGGTCAACTGCATTGAGTGCATTCTCATCTGCCATTGCTGTCCCTGAATTAAGCCAACCTGGATGTTCCTTAAAGCCTTTACTTTCTTTTGAGCTGAACTTAGCCCCTAATTTTTTTCAATTTTCCTCACTCTGAATGGCATCTAAAATGTTTTCTAAATGTCATACCCCTCAACTCTAGCTTGCTTTTGAAGTGCAGAAAGGACACCTGCTCAGGAAAACCCACACAAGCTGTTCTTGCTGGACTGTATGTGCAAGTGCTCATCTGCCTCTGCACAGTAAATCAATGCCTGTTCACGAAAGCCAGAGCTTTTATTGTAGCCACCTATTACCCCAGAAAGACATGATGGGATAAGAAAATTGAAGGGGAGGGAAGGCATAGCCAGTTCAGACCGGAAGGGAGAAAGTAAGTCTAGTAGAAAAGCATTTAGGGAAGGACAAGTTGTGAAAGCAAGTACGTAGAATAAAAAGCCACCAAATCCAAAGAGGCTGGGACATTGGGATTCAGAGGAAAGAAGCACATCAGTAGGAGGACCACGGCAAAAAAAAAAAAAAAAAAAAAAAATCAGTTGGAGATGACTTCAGGGGAAGTATGATGTAAGCTAAGGCAGCCAGCCATTAAATGTCGCTGGAAGAGGGTCAAAGTTTAGAGTGAGCCTGTCAGCACTAAGGATAGATTATCAAAATGCTTGTAGCAACCTCACTCCAGGAGAAGGGACAAGACCTTCTGGGAACCACAGGACACACTGGGTTAGGGGATGGTATGGGGGTTTTGCTTATGCGCATGAGCACTAATATGTGTGTGTGTGTGTGTGTGTGTGTGTGTGTGTGAGAGAGAGAGAGAGAGAGAGAGAGAGAGAGAGAGAGAGACAGAGTTTGTGTGCATTCTGTGTGTCATGTCATGTCTTCTCCTTAAATGTCTGGGATTTTCTAGAATGAAGGGCTCTTCTGGATTCTCTATTTAGATTTTATTGTTTTGCTTTTCTTAAGGAAGAATAAGAATGTTGGTATTACTTCATAAGGACCTGAAACATTTTAACACCAAAACCAGAATTTGAACCCAAGTGCTACATTGACTGAATCAGTATTCTACTTCTCAGTTGGTGTTTTGAGCTGAATTTCTGGGTTTGTTTTGGTGGTGTGGATCCAATATTCACAGGGTGAACACTCCACCCTGCTATCTGGTCTACAGAAGGCTTATCCCGATGAAAATAAATCCGCACCCAAATAAAGTCAGAAATTGTTAATGCTGTTAGTTCAATATAAATTGACTGGTTTTTGAAACTGTGTTATGATATGATGATTAATTTTATATGTCAACTTGAATGAGCCAATGGAACATGAGTGCCCAGATTATTTGGCCAAACATAATTCTTGGTGTTACTGTGACTTTGTTTTAAATAAGATTAATATATAAATTTAGAGACTGAATAAAGGTGATTGCCCTCTTTAACAGGGCAGTTCTCAACAAGTCACCTGAGTGTCCAAAAAGAATAAAAGGCTTGCTTTCTCTCAATTAAGAGAAAATACTCCCACCTGACTTTATTCGAATTAAGGAAAGTCTCATTCTTCATGGGCTTAAAACAGCATATACTAGCCTTTGACTCAAATCAGTATGTTTGCTATGTAGAACTTGTCAAACCTCTTGAATCTATAAGAAAGTTCTTTATGCTAACCTATACTCTGTCTCTCTCTGTCTCTCTGTCTCTCTCTCTCTCTCTCTCTCTCTCTCTCTCTCTCTCAGGGTGTATGTGTAATCATGTGCTAAATTATTCAAGAATAAAGGGTTTCAAGAAAAAGTGAATTCAGAGTCACTAATTTTGGATTAGAATAATTTCCACTGAAGTGACTTAAAAGTCCTAACAGAGCTCAATTTGGTGGTAAACTATGAGCACTAACAAAGTCCTGTACATTGGTTATCTTTTTTTTTCCTGGTAGAATCATTGTGAATATTGATTGTTCTTTTGTTAGTTCTTCTTTCCATGCTGACACCTAGGATCTGTAAGATGAGACAAGAAGGATATTTTGTTCATTTTTTTCTCGATATATAATAATAGAAGTTTTGGGAGATGGTTCAGTGAATGCTTGCCAGGCAAGCCTATTGGCCTCTTTCAATCCCTGAACTCATGTAAAGATGGAAATAGAGAACAGGAGGTTGTCCTCCAACTTCTGCATATGTACTGAGGTGCAGATACAAGCCTTTACACACATACACAGCAAAGAAAAACAGAATTCAGGGAGGGTGTGTAACATCTGTAACTGCTAGAGACTGTGGAAGGAAAACTGGTTGAACCAGGTATTCAAGATCACATGTCAACATGGTTATATACTCTCTCAAAAAGATACAAGCAAACACATAACATATATATGTGAGATACACATATATATATTAGGTTTTCACAAAAGATTGCTAATTTTATCATTTAGAATAAAATTGTAGAAGAATTTTGTGTATGGCTTGACTTCTGTCTAAAAATGGGTCTGTCCAAAGTATAGCCAAATGAAATTTTAGACTCCAATTTGGAAGGACCTCTTTGGTAAATATGAACCATGATGGTTGACATAGAAAAATTTCACAGAGTAGATGTCCCTGAGAGCAGAAAATAAAATCTCTTAAAATTTCTAAATTAAAAAATCAATGATTCTTATTATTAAAGTAATTAATGAGTATATAGTCATTACTTATCTTACATCCTTTTGTTTGTCTACCACTAGTAACTTGCTATTGTGTTATCCTCAACTAAGTCCACAATACTGGTCTTTTTCAGCACCACATTCATCTTTCTCCATTAGAATACTGAAACCCTATGAAACTAAAGTTGTTGATATAAGGATGTAGTCCTAGTGAGCACCAGACTGGGATTTGTACTCATGACTAGCCCACCATAAAGCCTGAACAAAGTGGCTACTGTGCTGTGTGCCATTCTGAGTTAGTATAATGTTTCAAGATGGTTTTTATGCTATTAGTGGAATTTCTAATTTGCATATAATGTAATAGGATTCATATGTTATTTTATACATATTTTGTTTTGGTTGTTCCTTTCACCCCAATTATTCTTCTCCCATCATCTCCCAAATCCAGATGCCTGTATGATCATACTGCCTTTTATAATAGGGTAAAGACCCTGCGAGAAGGATTATCTTTGTTCCTTCAAATTTTTACATGGTGCTTGGCACAAAGTAATGAAAGTAAATACTTATTGAATTGAATTAAAGAAATAAGACCTGGCCACACAAGGAAGACAAAAATAATACATTCTTAGGAATATTTGATTTGTGGTGGTTTTGTTTTATTTTTTTTAATCGTGAGAAATCTGTCAGAGAGAGGATCAATTCTCCTCTGGAACTATTCCCCCCCACCCCTCATGTACTTAAAGTAATGAATTGTTATCAGCTTGAAGAAAACAGTATTTAGATAATATACTGTAGCCCAGATAATGTGCTCTGGTTTTGCCCAATGTAGTGTCCTTTAAACAGAGCTGAGAGCAGATCATGCTCTACCGGGCTCTTTCAGATACTAGCTGACAGAGAGCAATGGATGAAGTCCCCAAATCAAGCTTTGTATAAGTACTGTTTTGAGACAAGGAGACTGCCAAGTACCCAAGGGGCCTGTGAAACTGGCAGTTCCAAACTGAACACAAGATCATCCCCCTGCCTTGGGGAGAATAGTACAAACGGAGGTGCCTGTTTGGATTAATGTCCCCTGATTTCTTATAATACATCTCTAATGTAACCAGATATACAATCCAATATTAGGAAATCAAGAGTCTCTTCTTATTTGTAAGTATATATGACATAATCTCTTATGACTTCAGTGGCCCTTTCCTGAGAATGTAAGATTTTAGCGGCTTTCCTATCTATATAAAAGACAAGACATTTATAGGACTGAAGTGATGTTTGATGCTCACAAGTAGACAAGCTGCCATAACAGTGTGTTAATAGCACAGTAGAGTGCCATTTGATAAAGTAAAAAGATCCTGGGCATTAAGCAGTTAATATTTCTATCTCTATTCTGTTTGGTTGGATGAAAAATGTTATATGCTTAAACTTCCCTGCACTTAAATCTTCTTATCAATAAAAAATGGTCTAGCTGCCTATCTTTTAGGTTTCTGCAAAAACTAAATTTTTCAAATGAAAATGGCTTTGTACTTAACATGCGCTAAAGTAGCTAAGATATATTTTTGTGATCTTGGTTTTGATGTTTGAAGCACATGTACTCATGAGTTTAGTAGGGTTGAAGAGCTGCTGTATCTTCTCTTCAGGTAAATTTAGCACGCTGTTTTTGGAAATGAGGAAATCCTAATACACATATATAAAATAAAGTAGGAGAAAAACTAGGATCAACTAGGAATCTAGGAGATTCTAGGAAACTAGGAGAATTATTATTATTCACTTTTAATTCTATTTGTAATTTTACCTTGTCCTATAATTTTAACTAATTCCTTTCTATCTATCTCTCAAGGAAGGTGTAAGTTAATACATGAGCCTGGAATACTTAGATTGTGTGTGTGTGTGTGTGTGTGTGTGTGTGTGTGTGTGTGTACATGTGACTGTATAGAGGGACACATGCATGTAAATGTGCATATAAGGATGTCAACATTAGTGGAATTTCTTAGTGTGGTATCCACTTCATTTTATTGAGACTATTTTGTCTTTATCCTGGACCTTGCTAATTTGTTATGCTGATTCACTTGCAAGTCTCAGTGACTCCGTTTCACTGCCTTTCTAGGGCTAGAATAACAAGCACCTGAACTCAATTCCTCATTATTGCATAGAAAACACTCAAATGAGCCATCTCCCTGACCTAAATGCTTGTTTCTGATCTATCTAATCAATGAATAGTGATGGACCAGCCATAGTGGTAGTGTGGGTGGTGGTAAACTATACCCTTTATGTCCTTGCTGAGGTGACAACAGTTGAGGCTAGACAAAGAAAGTTTAAGGAAAAAAAAATGTTTAAGAAGGGATATACCTTAGCTGTATAGGCTGGCTTCCTGCCCAATGGAAAAATAATACCTAACACATTTCAGTACATGTAAGTTGGCCTGTGTGCTTGATAGTTTTGTCTTCTTATCAAAAGCTGACATTGTCTGAGAGAAGAAACTCCACTAGAGAAGATGACTTCATAAGATCAGGTTGTAGGTAAACCTGCAAGGCATTTTCTTTTCTTTTTTTGTTTTTTTTTTTCATACTTTATTTACATTTCAAATGTTTCCCCCTTCCCAGATCTCCCCTTTGGAACCTCCCCATTCCCAGAGCCAAGGATGAATGTTTAGAGAATTATGTAAGGAATTCTGCCTTTCAGCTGGGGGCAATTTGCAACTATGAAAGAATGCTAAACATAAAAAGATGCTGGATTTTCACAGTAGAATCATGATTCTGGCATTGCGTTAGGAGACATGTGGAAAGGAAAGTCAAGGTTGATGTTTTCAAAATGAATGAGCCCTAGATTCTGTTGTTTAATATTTAGCCTTTGTCTATGAAGTAAGCTAGATTTAAAATTACCACAGAAAATCCAGACAATGGTGAAACATTCAGACTTCTTATACAAGAGGCTCCTGAATTCTGTTATCTCCCATCATTTTGTCGTAACATCTACAACTTTGTCCAGCCCTTTACAAGGTAAACAGGACTCTGCCACCCGGCTTAGCTGATCATGCTTCTTTTTCAAAGACATAAATAAGGCAGATCTGTTCTAAATGAGGGCACAGTAGAGAAATATGTGGATCCATTTGTTATCTGAAGCCACTGAACTCATGCTTCAATTCACACAAGGCAAAGAAAGAGATTAATACCAAATGCCCAACTGTTGTCAGAAAATGGAACCTCTACAGCTTATAGGTTTCTAGAAGAAGGAAATGGCTTTGAGGAAAAGTCACCTATATGCCTAATAATGTGTAAATTCTTTTTTAATTCTAAAATGTTGCAAAATGCCTTAGAACAAGGGTTTGAAAGCCTTAACTTAATTTGACTTAAGTCAAATGGAAACATTAGCTCTGTCTCATTGAATGAGGGTGACCAAGTCATTTAAGTCACCCAGAGAGTTGTTAAACAACAAAATGAAACCATGCATGGAAATTACTTGCTAACTCATTGGGACACACATTACATGTTTGTGACAGTGGTTGTTGAGGTGGTGGCTATGTTTAAGGTTAGGATCAGAGATGAAGGTATGATTATAATACTGGAGAGCAGGTTGTAATGGTTGTAATGGTGGTAATGGTTAGAGGCTGGTAATTGTACTGGTAGTAATTATGCTGTTAGTTGGAGCTATACATGATGGCAATTTGAGTGTTGGTGACAATGGTGACGATGGTAGCTATGGAAATGATTATAGTATTGACCTAGACCTTGATAATAATGGGCACCAAGACCAAAGCCAAAATACAATGGGGTCAAATTCCAGATCTGCCAAGCACAAATCATGTGACCTTGGGAAGTTACATGGCATCTTTCCTTCAATATCTATTCTATGAAATTAGTTACCTCTAACCGTTAATAGGAGTGTTTAGCATGTAGGCATAGTATGTGCATGCTCATTAACATAACAAACATGTTAAAGTGAAATGAAGGAGGTACCTGTAGTGTTCAAAAATAGCTGACAACATACAAACCCAAGCAATATAATTTCCTTATATTGTAAATTAAGAAACTGATACTGAAAATGTTACAGCCTAAGTCTTAACTGTTCCTTAGAAGCTCATAAGTTAATAGTAGCTAGCAGCACTACAGGAAGTAAGAGAAACTTTCAATGAAATAGGGCCTAGTAGAGGAAGTAGGCTACCAAGATCATGCCCTTGGGAGTGTATTAGGATGCTGTCCTGTTGCTCTTTCTTTTTTAAAGATTTCTGGAAACTGTTTGGAGAACACTTTTGCCCCACCATATGTCCTTGCCATTTTCACTAGCCTCCCAGGTAGCAAGTACCTATAGAGTAAAACATGAGCCAAGATAAGTAATTTCTCTTTTTCAATCGTTACTCTTCTGTCTTTTTGTCATAGTAACAGAAATCTAATGGGAAAAGTTACAACAAGAAAGGGAATGTATATCCTGGTCTATTCTTCTGAATGGGCCAGTGCTGGTGCTGTGAGCACTGTGACTAGAGCCTCTTTTTCTTGTGGGCAACACAAAATTCAGGTTGAGCCTGTAGCATAACATGCTTCTAGAATCAGGCTGTGCAGTACTTTGCTCCATTCTTACGACTCTCCCTTGAGGCAAGGCAGTATCGTTTCCATGCTAATGGTGAAGACCTTGAGGCTCAGAGAAGTGCCATTTACCTGCCTAACTCTACCCTGGCATTGTAAACTGCAGGAATGAGACTCAAATTCTTCTATATATATTCTAAAGGTCAGTGCTCTTAAGCATTGACTTTACGAGCCCTAAGCTCACACTCTACTGAATACTGGGGTACCCTTCTTGAAATTCAATTCAATATTCGTGTTATTTGAAATACAATACCAACTAGTGTCTGTCCATCCAGCCCAGGCATAAAGACTGCTACGTAAAGTATCATTTCATCGGCGCACTTTATAATTAGTCTTGACAACAGCCGGGCAGGGCAAACAGTACTCCCCTTTCCTCTTTCTACATGAGAAAAACAGTGGCTCAGAGAATTCAAGGAACGACCATAAGTTTGCACAGCTAAAGAGGAAAATCACTGGGCTAAGTATGCCAACAAATAACCCAGTTTGAGAAAATTAAGCCTATTTGCTTAACAGCCAGCGTATGTGGACAGAAGTGCATATAAATGTCAACTGAAAAGAATGGACTAGCCATCATTTATCTGAGTCTACAGAGCTAAATTAATTCAAAAGTGATTTTTTTTTTTTTTTTAAAACAAGGCTATCACTTAGGTATTTACTAGCTTAACTGGCTTCATCACACTCCTAGGCTTACTTGGGGACATTGCCTTCCTCATAAGGTTCTTTTAGGGCACACTCAGCTGTTAATTGGAAAGTGTTTTGCATGCGGTTACTGCAGCTGCTGTCTGCTGCTCCTGTTAGGTACTCTGGGGTCCTAGAGAGGGCTTGGAAGAAAACTTGTTGAGTGTTGGTCCCTCAGAAGCTATGAAGGAAAGAAACTGGGCTTCTCTAATTCAAGGCACCTACATAGTGCAATTGTTTTCATTTGTGGAGGTTCCACCAATATTCAGAAGGTATGCACCAGTATACTATGTAGTTCTTAAATACTGTAGTACCCTGGACTGGTATTTAAGTGAATGCTGGTTCATCTTTATGTGACTCTGATCACCGCCAACAATTTGGTAGATATTCTCCAGACTTCCTGTTTATTCCCTTGTGAAAGAACTGATACGTGACACATCAGAGGGCTCTAGGATCATATACCGTATCCAGATTTGCTGCTTAATGGTACACCTCATGTACTCATTGTTGCATACGTTGACTATCACCTATGCCTGAAGATAGTATCTAAAAGACAAGACCTCTATCACAATTAGACTGTTGATACTTTGTCTTCAATTACTTTGTCTTCAATGTTGCTTTCTGTCGTTTCTTTCATCCTGTAGATGCAATTAACATAGTCTGGCTATTGTGTTAGAGTGGCATTTAGTTCATTCTGTGTGTGTGTGTGTGTGTGTGTGTGTGAGAGAGAGAGAGAGAGAGAGAGAGAGAGAGGAGAGAGAGAGAGATCATAGAAGCCAGAAGAGGGCATCAGATTTCCCTGGATCTAGAGTTATAGCAGATTTTGAGTTGTCTAATTGTAGAGGCTGGGAGCCAAACTCTGGTCCTTTCAAAAGCAAAGAGAGTTCTAAATTGCTATGTCATCTCTTCAGCTGTGATGCTAAACTTTCTTCACCTCTTTTTCAACTCTTGTTTTTCTTTTCCTGTTGCCCTGTCTGATTTCTCCTTCTGATGAAATTCAAGAACAAACTTTGCCAGTGATAGCTTTAAAAGCACTGTCTTCTCTGTTTTCATAAGGTTAGTTTTCCTCTGTGACTCCCTCCACCTCTAGTTTCTGAAGTAAATACTTTGTTTTAATTGCTTAAGTGCTCTTGTTTGCAACTGAAACTTGTCTTGACTTGCCTGCCTTGTATACACAGAACAGATCGCCAGTCTTCTCTGTAGAAAGCAATCACCTGCTACTCACCTTCACTATGACTTCGATGACTTCTCTTCAGTTGGCTTAATGTGCTATATTAAGGAGACAAGAGCAGAGGCAAAAAAAAAAGAAAGAAAAACATTCCCAGGCTTCAAAAATATATGGTTTTATTTCTATCTGCAACAGAGGTCAAGAAGAAATGAGGAAGAAATCTTTATTTAAAAAAAAAAAAAGTAATTACACTTTCTCTCTACATTAATCATTCCCAATACATCATTAGCACAATGAACTCATAGAATGTAGTTACTCTACCATAGCAGTGACACAAAATATAACTGCAGCGATAAAAGATATATTTGTAGAAATGTACTTATAGGTATCTTTTGGATAAAACCCAGAAGAAGCAGTTCAGGGCTAGAATTCCTACTTTGCCTAATCCTTGAAGTGCCCGAAATCCAAACTGCCATATGCTTTGAGTTTCTTCATTTCCAAATCCCGACTCTCAAAATGGTCATAGCTCTGCCATCTATAGTCTAAGCAATAGGACGGAGGCAAGAGAAAGAAACCACCAGTGTGAAAGCATCTGTGGATCAAGAGGGAAACCTCAAGCTGCTCTGTACATATCATTGAAGCCAGAAGGTAATCTCATAGCCACACCTAGTCTCAGGGATAGCTTGGAAATGTACTGGTTAGAATTATGAGGAGCTGGACCAAAATGGGTCTGCCTGTTACAGAAGGACAGAATACTGCTATCTACCATCAGTCTGCATGTTCTTATATTGTGTCATATACATGACTGTCAGTTTCTACCATCAGAACGAATCTCAGTAAGGTATTGATTTTACCTATTTCACAATTAGAGGAACATGACAGTAATCCATAAAGGGTATGTATAGTTTTGTCATTGTTCCACTTAAAACCACCACAGTCTCCATTTATCTTTGGCATAGAATTTAGCAAATTTCTGGGACATAGCTCACTGGGAGGCTCAACCGCAAACAAAGTATCCTATGAAGCTCTTAAATTCATGCTCACACCTTTTTATACTACACTCATGTAGAGACTTACACATTCAATGTGCACATGGCATCCACAGTGGAATCATATCTGCTCTTACAGGTTTCCAAACTATTTTTTCTAGAACTTTCCTGCTAACTGTCACCTCTGCTTGAATGCTCTTTTACCACTCTCCATACACATTAGATGATTCATCTTTGCTTAGTTCTCTGCAATGATCTACCTTTTAGTATTTCTTCAATATCACCAAGTCACACAAAGTACTTTACCAATATCATTCCCATGGCTCGCTGTCTCATAAGAAATGTGTCTTCATTTCCTTTTGCAATATCTGAAATTTCATTTACAATTATTACCTTGCTTGTTCATTGGTTGCTTTTGGCTTTTAATTAAAAAAAGAATCTCTTATAAGCAAAGATTCTATCTGTTTTGCCATCTAGTATATCATGACAAATTGTGTTTAGGATCTAGCAATCTGACAGTAACCAAACTGATAAGATTATATCTTCAAAAGTAAAATTCCATTTTTATATTATCTCACAACATTGAAATATGAAACTCAGGAGTGACTCTTAAAATCCTATAGATAGACATAGATGCGTCCCTGCCCTTCTCATGCAAAGAGTACCCTCATACCATCTCACATGCCAGGATAGACAAAGTCTCCATTTGAAAATCTATTATCAGTCTGTTGAAGCTTTTCAAGTCTAATCTTCAACTCACATCTTATATCTACATGATAATAATGTATGCAAGATACATGGATGAGCAGAGAGCAAGGAGAGTATAAGATCCATTGGAATTATGATTCTTCACAATAATATCACAATGACCTTTGTTGAACAGCACCCAACCAATTCCATTCTAGCAAGTTAACTGTCCTCTTTCAAAGATGCCAAAACAAAAGCTCAGAAGGGACAGGATAAGCATGCTTAGCTGTCAGAAAACCAAAGTGAGACAAGCCAAGCAGTAGGAGATGAAGCCAAAGAGGTCACTTGTAAGGAGGTTGCGAGAGTGTAATGAGAACCATAATGAGATTGAGGGTAGTGACCTAGAAAGTGATAGAAAGGCCTGGATTAACCAATGAAAAGTAGGAATAGAGGAGAGAAGTGGTTCCTGAAACCATAGTGGAGAATGATCTGTAAGCCTTCAGACTCAGTGTGATTGAGGGGAGGGAGGAGGAACGGGCAGTTGTGAAAAAAGAAGTAAAGGTCAAGGATGATTCCCAAATACCACCTGCTTTGGGAGTTTGCACAGGGAGTTTAAGTCTTTATCATGCATACAAAGTGCTCAGGAAATATCTATTGAGTTAAATCTTATCTCTCTCCCTTCTCTATTCTTTTATTGAGCATTTGCTTTATCCCAGACTAAATACAGGGTTCTATGATGCCGACTTACACATGACAGTTCCTCTGTTACTCCCATCCTTTAGAATAAAACTGACATCTCTATTTCATACCAGCCTGGCCAATCGTAAAAGAGAGACTAAATCTTAAGATATTACCTGGCATAGGAGCCTAGAACCAGGTCACTATGACCCCAGGTGAGCAGTTTGGGAAAGTATACCTTCTCCAGACTGTTCAATATACCCTTCCTCATGTGAATCATTTACCAAGAATCTGCAAACCCAAAGCCACATTAGCAGTGATAAATATTTAACATACACCACCCCAGGAGTATCCAGGGTACCACGAAACCCTGTCTGTCTTGACCCCTGTTTCATTTATCATTCCTTTTCATATCTATCACAGGTTCCCTTTAGTTTTTGCAATGTGACATTGCCAGCTTTCTATGTACATCCCAGGACCTGGACACCTTGGATCTCCACAAAGCTACTTTCCAGTTTGTACCATCAGCTTCCATTAATATCTTTGGACTGACAACTGAGATTGACTGCCTCATTAGCAGGCATCGCATGGAACTCTGACAATAATTAACAACTCAACAGTCTCATTTGCTGGCCTATCAGAGAAGTATTCAATCAAAAATGTAATTTGCCCAATGCTTCCATTTAGCATGGGAAGACTATTCCTTCAAAGTTTTAAATCATCTAATTAAGAGGGAAGAAATAGAAGGGTAGAAATTATTAACAGTATAGGTTTAATGTGAAATTGCTGAAGCAAATTAATAATGCAATAACCATTTCCAGCAGCTGTCTATCAGTTGGTGGCCAAGAGTAATTCAATTAGTCAGCAAAGGGTTGTTCAGATTAGGTAGTGAGTAACAAGTGCCATTTCATCTCCCAAAGGCCCCATGGACTTTATTTCCCCAGATTTGGGAGAAATAAATGCAATGCATTTTAAGAGTCTGCACAGAGGGGAAGCTTGAAAGCTAGTGCTAGATCCAGTGAACTTGTTACCTTACAAAAAGAAGCTTTGCTTCTCTTCTCTGGGTTGACTTCTGCATAATCAACTTCCCTTGATTCGTAGCAGAGAGTCAAATAAAGCAAAGTACTGTATCTCAGCCTAATTTTGAACTCATTCTATTCAGCTTAAGACTGTGAGCATACTGGTGGATGGCTTTATCTTTTCCTCCTACGTACATTACACTTGTCTCTGATCATGAAGACCTTTATTTTAGGAATGTCTTCGGTGTCTGTGCACCAAATTCCACTGGTTCTTCTACCTTCCATCTTCATCTTCCTTATATCTTCAGAAAACACTTTCTTTTCTTGTCTTTTCCAATAAGGTTCCATTACCACTTCTTAACTTGCAAATGGAGATGATGCTGCCAATCTAACTGGAAGATCATAAGACTTCCGTGAAGAATGCCTGAAATAATGCTAGTGTGTCTCTCAGAGGGGTCACCAGTGGACCCAGGCAGGCATAGATTCTGATTTTTGTTCTGTACTTGCTGTCAGTATACTTGCACTCATTTCTCCACTTCTCATGAGAATTCTAATACCATTGCCTTCTTTAGAAGATGATAGATAAGGTATGAAAAACCCAGAGAGCATCATAGATACGTTAAATGGTCACTGTTAATTTTAACATGCATAAAAACATGAGGAGATACCAGCATCTGCTCACTAAATGTGAGTTTCATTACACTTCTTGACACATTCCTCTGTGCATTCACATGTAATTGTCTAAGATAATTCTCACAGTCAGAATTTATGTTATACCTCTCACCCACTTTCATTGGTCCATTCTTCAGTAAACTCATAAAGTGTATAATTTAGTTCACACACAACATAGCATCCAAGCAGTTTTCAACAATCTGCCTTGTTGGATACAACAGTTTGCAGAAACTAGAAGTACTTCACAGTCAGAGGAGGGTAAGCTGTTACCATAATGAGTTGTAAGTATATGAGTTGTGGGACATACGACTGCCCATTAATATTAAAATTTATGTAAATGATTTTGTTTGAATATCTTCAAAAACTAATTGTCAGTATTTCTACTTTTGGGTATGTTATAGTGTAATGATCAAACTGCTGGACATCAGTGTCAGCAACAGCTGAGTCTACACATCAGTTATTTCTTTTAGGCTTGTGAAGTCTCCCTACGCTTTTTTTCTCATTATAATGCATTTGGGACTGCTTGTGAGTATCCAGTGAGTGTTTTTAGTAGATTTCCAGCCTCATAATGAAATCTGCATAATGGCAACAGCCTTTATTGTTGGCTTATCATTAGTTAGAAAAGAGGCAGTTAGGAGACTGGAATTGAGGCAAAAGGGGCAGTTAAGTTGCCTATGGAATGCTGTGAGAAATGTAGAACCCTACCACGACTAAGCAACCAAGAGGTATGATATATTATTGTACATACATGAAAGCACATGCAAAGAGAACTAGAGCCAACACTAAACTGATGCAGTTGCCTTGAAATAGACAACCCAAAAGAGGGCTGTTTGCACTGCCCACCAGCTCTATATAGCAGGAGGAAAATGAAGCTTCTAGTCGTCTATTTATTCTAAGAACACATGCTAAGCATTTGCTACAACATGATCCTAAAGTAAGTGATACATAAGAAACAAGGGAACATCTTAAAGATTACCCCACCTATCAGGAGCTGCTTTGGTCTCAAAGGGAGATAACTACTTGGGCACTGAATGTTAGAGACAAGTTATGCCCAAGAACCATTCCTTGGGAGCCTCCAAGTAAGGAAGACTCACTGCTATAGATTTCCTTCAGAACCACAGGCCATTGATGATGGCCCAGACAATTCTCAGAGACAAAATCAATCAACCCAAACCTTAGAACCATGTAAACATGTAAACAATGAGTTCATTGTTACACAGATGAGTTACCAGAGCTAGCTAAAGGAAAAACAGAATGTGACCATCAGTGAAGGCCAAGAAAGAAAAACCCACCAGCTTCCAGTTAATACTTAAATATAAATAAAAGAAGTCTGTGGCCCAAAGTCATATAATATCTCTGCATTTATCATACTAATGCTGGTGTGACCAATTCTGATGCTCAGGGCACCATGGCTGATGTGTGTTATCTACTTTAGAGGTGGTAACTAGTCTCTGGGGGAATAATAAGGCATAGTGGCACACTAAAGAGAGGTTCTGAAGTATGCAGTGGTGGAGACAGTCCCAAAGAAAGCAGAGGTGCTGATGACAGTATAGAACTGGCTTCTTATCAATATTCCTGAGCTACAGGCTCAGCAGAGGCAATACAATTGAGTTTCTTTGGTACTTCCATTCAGCCTGCTTGACAATAGATTGCCCAGGTTGACCTCTTCACTGGATTCCAGCTAATTAGTTTACTTAAAGCTTGTAAACCATGATTCACTGCTCTCAAGTTGTCTACTAAATTATTTTTGCTTCACTCTGGCTTTATAAATCATTTTTTGTGCCTTTATTTCTAAATAATAGCCTCTCTTATATGGAGTAAACTGCACGTGACTAATTAAATGTCAACGGGTCATTCTCTGATAAAGTCATTACAAGTCTGGATTTGGACATTGGCCCCTCTTGGGATTCAACCCCTGGCTCTATTCCTCTTTGGGGGACTTAATTTTTTTAAGTTTAAGTTTTCTCATCTGTAAAATATATTCTTTTCAAAAGGCTTCCATTCATGATTTTGTGAAAAACTTAAAACAATACATGCAAAGAATAACTTTAGGGCAATGTCTGGTAGCTCAGTAACCAAAAGTCCTATATAACTTATCAATAACAGGAATAATTAAGAGTAATCACAAAGAGTTTGTCAAAATAAAAATAGCAGTGGCAAAATTTAGTGAACTAGCTTTGTGAATGTGGAGAGGTTGAAGTGAGGCCAGGAGATATCAAGTTAGAGAATAAAAAGGGAAGAGAAAGCACAGGGGTACAAGAAGATGTAGATGAAGATGCCAAAGGTACCCACGAGAAATATGCATTATCAAGGAAAAGCTGATTTAGTATTGGTAACCAATCTGTGTGTTCTTCCCTAGAGAAGACGCTTTCTCCCATTCTCTGGATTCTTTAGTTTCCTGTAGTTCTTTGTGTAGAGTTTGAAGGGAGGAAAGAAAAGAGTAAAATGGTATAATTACACCATAATCTCAAAAAAGAAATTAAAAAAACAAAACATGAATTGGAGGGGTAGATGACAAATAAGAGAACTGCAAACATTTCAGGGAATCAACATGTATCTTAAGGTTTTACTTGAAGATGATCTTAGGAGATCTGATAGAAGAAAAGTCACTAATGGCAGGAGTCCAGACTCACCATTGATAATATCTTAGGTACCATGGTACTTTTTCATAGATTTGTGTAATAGCACAGTGGATGGCATCCTGACCAAGGATACTGAGGAAAACACAAAGCAATGCATAACAATGGACCAGTGTGACCTGCATATCGTGCAACCATGGATGAAACTTGAAGAAGAATAGAAAAAGGACATTCTACAGGAAGGAATGTGATTTAAATCATAAAGGATGTTAGTTTTCTGATGATGGTATTTCAGGTTTTTTTGCTTTTAAACTGTGAGTAGACACCGTCAACGTCTTTTAATGTCTGGTTATGGCTGTGTGCTTCCCTCATGTTCTCACAGTCTCTTTCACTCTGTGTGTGTGTGTGTGTGTGTGTGTGTGTGTGTGTGTGTGGGTGTGTGTCTGTGTGTGTCTGTGTCTGTGTGTGTCTGTGTGTGTATCTGTCCATCTGTCTGTTCTTGTGTGTAAAAAGTAAAAATTATGCTGTCTAGATAAAAAAAAAATACTTGGTCTTAATTTATACTGAATGTATAAAAAGAGCAGAGACAGGGAAGGTGAGACAGAGTAAAGGCAGAAAGGTGAAGGAAGGCAGGAAGGAAGAAAGAGGGAAGGCAGGAAGGAGGGAGGGAAGGGAGGGAGGAGAAAAGAAAGGAAGGGAAAAAGGAAAAAGAAAGGAGAGAGGAAGAAAGGGAGGGAAGGAGGGAGAGAGGGAGGAAGGAAGGAAGGGAGGAAGGAAAGAAGGAAGGAAGGAAGGAAGGAAGGAAGGAAGGAAGGAAGGCAGCACCAAGGGCTGATATAGGATTGTTTGAGAGTCTAATGACACAGTCAGCATCTATAGATAATTTCTGACCAGGAGACAATTAACTAAGTGTAAATCCTTTTCCTTTAATACATCTGTGTCACAGGGACTCTGGATGGGTAGATGTATGGATGAATAATCATATAAATGCATTTCCTTGCCCTGTAGCAAGAGCAGCTTAACTTTTCTATTTCATGGTGTGCTGATTAGTTTTGGTCAGCCTGTCACAAACTAAAATCACCTGGGGAGATAAAGCCTCAGTTAAGGAGTTAAGTCCATCAGAGCAGCCTGTGAGCATATCTATGGGACATTTTCACGACTGATGATATAGGAGATCCTAACCTACTATACACAGTGCTACTCCTGGACAGATGGTCTTACACTGTATAAGAAATGAAGTTTTGCAAAGCCCAGAAAGCAAGCCAGTAAATAGTACCACTGCCCTGACTTTCCTCAATGATCAACTTTGATAGAGATATGTGTGCTAAATAAAACCCTTTCCTCCCCAAGTTGCTTTTGGTCTTGATATTTATCACAGCGATAGAAAGTACACTAGAACACATAGAGCCTCGAATTCTTATATCCTGGGATCCTGCAGGGAAAAACATTATGTGTCGTCTGCCCTATTAAAAATCTATTTCAAAGGTGACTGTCATGACTGAGACTCCACCAAGGTTCGCAAAAGATTGTCTTTAAGTTTAACATACCATGAGAAGGCCTGGCACTTAGTGGACACTCAGTAATAATCCTCATTTATTTGATGATATTGGTGGTGATGTGGTTAATAGAGGCCATAATTTTCAGCAGAATGGATTTAAATGTTTCATTTTTAGGAAATTGATAGAAAGAAAGTGTCCTTTACATTTTCATAATGAAAAGAAACAAACATAAAAGTCTCCTTTTGACATCTATTTGAGAACAAGAGGTTTGGACATTAACAAAACATCTACTGTTCAGATCTCTTTTATCGTGTCTGAAATGGGAGATTGTGGCTCATGCTTCCTTTTGCTTGGATACTGTCTCAGTCAGTGTTCTATCGCTGTGAACAGACACTGTGGCCATAGCAACTCCTACAAAGCAAAACATTTCATTAGAGCTTGCTTAGAGTTTAGAAGTTGGAACCATTATCATCATCACAGAAAGTACAGTGGCACTCGGGCAGACATGGTGCTGGAGAAATAGCTGAGAGCTGTACAACTAGATTCACAGGTATCAAAAATAGAATGGCGCTACTGGGCCTGGTGTGGGTTTTTGAAACCTCCAAGTCTACCTTCGGTGATGCACTTCCTCCAACAAGGCCATGCCTCTACTCTCTCTCAAGTGGTGCCCCATCCTATGATTACATATTCAAATATAGGAGCCTAAGATGGCTATGTGTATTCAGACAACCACAGTACCTTGGGTAGAGCTATATACTGCACAAAGAGACACCCCAGAGCTCTCCTACAGGGTTCCTACAGAATTTCCTATACTGTTCAGTACTACAGCCGAAACCCAGTGATTAGAAACATACTCTGTCACTAAGTTATACGTGAGAAATCTCATTTATAAGAACACTTTTGAAATGAAAATGTAGAAATCCAACTCACACCACTCTTGGAGACAACCTCAACCTAACCCTGTGCTTAGATAGTCAATATGCTTTTCAGAAAGGTTGACCTTACATTTACATAGGTAAATTTTAACTCTGTGGAATAATACACTGAATATTTGTGTGTGTGTGTGTGTGTGTGTGTGTGTGTGTGTGTGTGTGTGAAATTTGAATTTCCTTTTTCTTGAAAATTTTAAAGATGTTTTCATGTCAGGTCATGTAATCTACAGTATCTTTTGTCACAACTCTTTAATACTCTACAATACAAATGTATTATCCCTACTTAGTCACCAGCTAGTGTTAATAATTTTATTATAGTTTAACTAATATAATCAATGAGAAGATTACCAACTTCATACATGTATTTTATTACCATGTTCAAGACTATTCACATTGAATTATATTAAAGTGTAAATTATTTTAAGTGTTGATAGTCACTCTTAAGTCTCAACCTCATGAATCCATTATTCCAAGGGACAAACTAGTTATTATTGAATAATTTTTTATGAAAAGCAAATTATGAGTCAGGTATTTTGGCAATACATAAAATTAATTGGACATAAAGCTGTTCTTGGGAGGCTTATGATTTGTTATATATGCATATTTTGTAAACAGTAATACTTCAATGTATAAGTACAGAAGCACACTTTAGTGTGGGTGATAAGCAACCTTCCTAGGGAGGGGAAAGCCACAAATGCTGTGTCATCAACTAGAGCATTCTTTTCCACAATGATTAATACTTCACATTAATATTAACAACAGCCAACAGTGGGCCTCTAAGTAATAATTAATTAATTTGTTTAAGAATTTATTTATTTTTTTTGATCAGATGTAGGTTTGGTAAAGAGCATATCCCATTCTGTAGGCTGATGTTTTATCATATTGATGATGTCCTTTGCCTTACAGAAGCTTTCCAGTTTCATGAGATCCCATTTATTAATTCTTGATCTTGACCTGAGCTATTGGTGTTCCATTCAGGAATTTGTCTCCTGTGCCAGTGTCTTCAAGGCATTTCCCCACTTTCTCTTCATTTAGATTTAGTGTATCCAATTTTATGTTGAGGTCTTTGATCCACTTGGACTTGAGTTTTATGCAGAGTGATAAATATGGATCTATTTGCATTCTTCTACATGCAGACAACCAGTTCAACCAGCATCATTTGTTTAAGATGCTTTCTGTTTTTCATTGTATAGTTTGGCTTCTTTGTCAAAAATCAAGTGGTCATAGATGTGTGGGTTTATTTCTGGGTCTTTGATTCTATTCCATTAACCACCTGTCTGATTTTATGCCAATACCACATATTTTTTTACTGCTATTGTTCTGTACTACAGCTTAAAATCAGGGATGGTGATACCTCCAAAGTTCTTTTATTGTACAGGAAGGGGAATAAAAGGGAGTTATGGAGGAAGGTGGTGCATGCAAGGGTGAGACTGGGAAGGGAAGAGGGAGGGGGATAGAATTAGAATGTAAATAAAGTGAATAAATTATTTTTTAAAATTGCTTTTTCCTGAACAGGTCTCACTCTGTAGGCTAGTGTTGCCTGGAAATCACAATGTAGGCCATGCTAGCATTTAATGTATGACAAGCATCTAACCTCAGCCTCTTAAATGCTGATGATAGGCATGTGCCATTATGCATAGTGCTAAGTTACTATCATTTTACTATTATAAGTGATATCAGAGTGCTATAGGATAATCCTGTGTGTTTTTCCTCTGTTTCAAAATCCTCAAGGAAGGGTTTCTGAAGGAAGAGTCTCTGTAGCAGAGAACCTTCTCTTAAAAGGGAGGGGGAGTCAATAGGAGATATATAAGGATGGGAAATGTATAAGAGCAGCTTGTCTGGATAATGTACACTTTGAAGTCCAATAAATCTGAATCCCAGATTACCTTCTAAATGGCTAATCTGACCTTGACCACATGACTTAACCTCTAGAAACTCAACTGCAGTTATCTGTAAAATAGAATAGAAATCTTAGTGTGCTTAGAAAACTATATGATACTGGATGACGTTGTAAAAGGGCAGGCCTTGTTCTAAGAAAATAGACATGTAACACTAAACAGGCTTAGACATCATCCCTTTGTCTTCATGGAAGTAATCTTCTAATAGAGAGCAAAATGAGGTTGTGTGGGGTCTAGAGCTTGGACTGGCACCTAAATCATAGTAGAGTGTTTTTATTTTCACATTGAGAAGGTGCTGTGAGTGCTACAAGGGTTTGCAATAAATAGTAGTATCATAACACAAATTTAAAAGAAAAGAAAGAAAAATCTTTATCATCTCTTCTTTCTATTCTTGATTCTCTTCTACTCTTTCTGTTGTTTTTCTTTCATAACTCTTCCTTTAAGTTATTCCTTCTTAATATTGCCTCTTATAGATGTGAGAGAAAACTCCTCAGTTTTTAGGCCATTGAGTTATTATGGGTATAGCACAGGCTATAGATATACCAGTGCTACAGATGTTCCATCTTATTTGAGTCCGAAAGCCCTACAGCAATAAAGAATAGTGATGGTGACATGTATTTATAACCTCAGTATTCTGACTAGTTTTATATCAATTTGACACAGCTATAATCATCTGAGAAGGGAGAACCCCAAATGAGAAAATATCTCAATAAGATTTGGCTGTAGGCAAGTTTATAAACATCTTCTTAATTTGTGGTTGATACAGGAGAGCCCAACCATTGTGGGTGGGGCCTCCTTTGGATGATGGTCTTAGGTTCTATAAGAAAGCAGGCTGAGCAAATCATGAGGAGAAAGCCAGTAAGCAGCATTCCTCTATAGCGTCAGTTCCTGGTTCCATGTTCTTGCCCTATTTGAGTTCCTGTCTAGCATAATCCAACACCAAAATAACATGTGTGCTGAATAGTTTTGTGTTAAGCTGACCCAAACTAGAGTTATCTGAAAGCAGGAACCTCTTTTAAGAAAAGTTCTCCATAAGATTATATTGTACGCAGGTCTGTAGAATAATTTTTTCTTAATTAGTGATCAGTGTGGGAGGGCCTACCCATCTCATTATGGGAGGTACCATGGGGGGGTTAGTAGTACTGGGTTCCATAAGAAAAGAAGCTGAGTGAGCCATGAAGCAAGACTCTTCTAGGGCATCTTTATCAACTCCTGCCTCCATATTCCTGCCTTGTTTGAGTTTCTGCCCTAGCTTTCTTCAATGAAAGATTACAATGTGAAAGTGTAAGCCAAATAAATCCTTTCTTCCCAAGTTTGCTTTCGGTGATGTTGTTTCATTACAGAAATTCAAACCCTAACTAGGAAACCCCACTCTGAGGAAAAGAAGCAAATCCCTTCTTCTAGCCAGGCTAAACTATGTAGAAAGTTCATTAAAGAGTCTATCCTAAAAGTCAAGGCTGGTACCTTCTGACATTCTTCTCTTACCTCTACATGCACATGCACACATTTGCACATAGACCTGAACTTACATGTGTACCCATATACACATGTGCATCCATACATGCAAAGGTAAATAAATAAATGATAAATAAATAATCTAAATGGATGTTTGTTTTCTAATTCTGGGATAGTAATTGACTGTGTTTTTCATACCGGCTTCAAATTTCTAGGCTAGAGCAGTTCTCCTGCCTCAGCTTCCCAAGAAGTTGACACTGTAGTTGTATGCTATTGTACAGTCAGAAGTGGCATTAAAAAAATAAAACCTTATACAACGTAAAAGCATGAACTCTCCTACGCCATGAGGGCAAGATGAGCCGCATAGCTTTGGGAAGTAAGGACAAGATATTCTGACCTGGAAAACAAGAGAACTTTATGCATAGGTTATCAAACCTCATAGAGTTAACAAACATTTGAAAGACACTGCAGCATCTGTAATGTGACACTTATGACTGCTAAAGTATTAGCAGTCCAAGGGCAGGGCTTGAGTGTTCCTTTTTCACATGTGGAACAGGAAGATCTGTCGATGCTGCACACTGAATTCCTCTTCTACTAGAGAGAGGAAGGTGTTACCAGTGCCAATCAGCTGGTTAGAAGCAAACTTTGTTCCAGAGTCAAGGTTTCCAGAATGATGTCCTCAACTCTTGTCTCTTACAACTAAGTTCATCCTGCCCTTCGATGGAATCTGTACAGAACAAGTGAGATAAGAACTGTTCATCCACACCATAATAACCACTGGGGGATCAACTTTTAATCTCAGGCCTAGTCCCACGCCAAACACTTGATGGACACAATTTCTAAACAGCCTAGATGAGAAACATTGGTCTAATCTTGTTTTTGAAATAAGAAGAATGAAGTTCAGCAAATGTGACAGATGCCCTTCACACAACACAGTGAAGAATAAGTAACAGTTTCAAGTTTGTAGTATACACTTATTGCTAGATCCATTAAAAGAATTTCCTATTCACTAAAAATGAAATATGAACACTTAAATGAATGTTTTGTAAAAGCTTGATACAAATATGAGCTTTATTTGATACACCCTCAAGCTTGATTTTGAATATTTTAACTATAGAGAATTATTCTTATAAGACTGTCAAATGTTTATATTACTTTGTACTCAGCTTCTTAAATGTGTTCTGGGCTATGAAGCCATCTTTGTAGTCATCATTTCTAATAGATGTGTGAGAATCCAACAATTGATGTGCCTGAGGGAAGTCGAGAAGGGAATCAATCGACTGGGGCAAACACACAGTGTGTGGGCAAGAAGACAGAAGATTGACATTTGACAACTGGATGAAAAGACAGGAGGGAGGCTAAGGGAAGCCCATGGGATTCAGGTGTTAGCTCATCTCAGGATATTGTACTTGGATGTTTCAGGAGGACAGCATAATACAGAAGAGACCTGGAATGAGAAATGTCTGAAGACATTTAAGTATCCTGAATCAAGACAACCTCCCGTTGCTGTCCTCCAGCTTCAAGTTCAATAACACTTGACAGTAAACTTCAGTGCCCGCTGCCCTGTGCTTTCTACTGAAAGTCACCACCACTTACAGGCAGTGAGCAGCCTCTTGTTCTAGCCCTACATCTCTGAGTACTTTGAAGTACCATGTTACAACAAGCACATATATCCTGTTGATGCCACAGTTCCAGGCTTGAATATTACCAAGTACATATTCAGGTCTCAGAAAAATTTTATGAAACTAATTAACCAACATGAACTTCTTCCCCCTCCTTTCTACCCCTTTTTATTTCTATGGTCCCTCTTAGCCATTAATGTGCATAGGAATTATCTGAGACCATGTTCAAAAGCAGAATCTTATTTAGGAGACTTGGGGTGGAGCTTGGTATTCTCCATTCTAACAAGCACTAAAAATAAGATTGGGCCACCTTAAAACACAAGTTAGACAATCTTAACACATCCAGATGGAGGTTAGAATGCAGCACTTTTGTGTATTCAGTCGCCTGCTCATTCAACAAGCACTGATTAAGCATCTACTGTACATGGAAGTAGCAGCTCAGTTTTATCTAGAAGACATGGTCTGTGCCCCATTAGAGCTTATGGTCAGGAAGATGAAGTCAACATTAATCCAGCAAGCACCAATCAATCAATATTTGCAAGTGGATCCTTAAGCCAAGAAGTGAAGTAGGGCAATTCTGAGACTTAATTGAGACCCATGAACCCAAGCAGGGATCAAACAGGTTCTCTGAGAAAGTGAACATTGATCTGAGATGTAAAGGAAGCATGGAATGAAATGGTAAAGGTGGCAGGAAGAAGGAGAGTAGCAAGAACATGGTCAGATTGGGAAAATGTCTCCACAGAGAAGCAAGGACCCTGCCTTCCAAATTCTGGAATGTGACATTTCCTAAACAAACTGCAAAGTCTTCAACCTCTGTGAAAGTGGGATGTAGGCAAGGCACGGAGGCCCAAGTCTATTTCCTCCCAATAGAGGAAAACAATATACTGTGGGTACCTGGGTTCAAGCTTGAAGACATCACCCAGAAAGAAAACCTAGATTCAAAGTCTTCACTGTATCTCTTACCTCTTTCCTTGGCAAGCCATTGAAACCGTTCTGAGCTTTGGCTCCTCATCTGTAAGGGAAGAGAGATGATACGGTAAATGGATGGGCTATCTGTGAGCTCATTTACACAGAGTAATATCATTTCCCTTCCCCCCTTTCAGCTTTTCAGAGACACTGAGCCAGACATAGAGACAAGCATTAATCTTTATGGCTCAGGACTTTGTACTGACAAGAGGACCTCCCTCCTGGAAAGAGGCAGCCACCCTAGCATGGAATAGGTTCTATTTGCTAAGGAAAAGCCAGTCACTCTATTCACAGTACTTTGAATACATCAAGAATGGATTGCTTTCTTTGCCCAGCCAATTCTTAAATTATTTCAACATTCTTTGGTGGGAGGCCTATAAACCTAATTCAGACCTGACATATGATATTCTCTAACTGGCATAGTTGAAGCTTAAGGGCTTAGTCTCAAACTCTGCCTTCCCTTCAGACAATTGTCACAAACATTGTTTTTCCATACTTCTGCTGGACAAGGCCACAAATGTGGGGATTCATGTCACATTCAATAACTTGCCTAAACAATTGACAAACCCTGGGGATGCAGTGACTTACATTTAGTGGTTAATACAGAGTATCTGATAAAAAATGCAGGTGAAGAGATTGATGAGGACAAAGAGAGATGTCCAGAGAAGCATGGTATAATCCTGGCACAGAAATGTGCTCACCAATCTACAAACTCCAAACCATGCAGTCTACGGTTTTGTGATGACCTCATGAAGGCATGGTTGATGGTTAGCTCTGTGGCTTCTCTCCCATTCCTGAGCAATGGATGCTAAAGCAGAATGTTGTATGCTCCTCATGGTTTTGTTTCTGTAATGACTATTCTTCCTAAAGCCACACAGAATCCCTGCAAATGCCACCTCATTAAAACCAAAGATGTTCCTATCACCTGGAAGTGACAAAGGATTTAAGAACTTTGCTCTAGAGAAGAGAAGTAGAAACCTAATTTTTGTGTGTGTGTGTGTGCTTCTCTGTGTGTATGTACTTTATCATAACATACCTTCCAGTGTGTAAATGAGTTTTTAAAAACATAGTATCTGGACAAGTGTAACTATGCTGCTTGGCTGGCCAAAAGCTTTTCTTTACCAATAAGTAGAGTTGCAGTCATGGGAATTCATTGACCTTCTATCAAGTCTGTGATTGTTGATACAGACCTGCTAAGATAATGTTCTAGTATCTCCCTTGTGTCTGTAGCATTAATGTGTCTGAAGGGATGGTGCTTTTCAGAGAAGGACAGAACAATCTAGAGATCTGCCATGCTGGAACATCTCTGAGCAGAGAATTTGCTAAGAGCATCTCACAGTTTAGGGAAAGGAATTGTGGAGAGTACCCAACCCTAGGCTCCAATCTATGGATTTGATGTTCAGAATAGCCCAAAAGAGCACATGGAAGGTTGCTGCCAGGTAGAGTTAATGCTAAAGGCCACCTATAGGAGTGTGAGTTTTTTGGTTGCAGGAAGGTGATTTCTCTCTGCACAATCTTCACTTAGTCATGTGTAGAATGCTAATTTTGAGTCTATTTTGAACTTCTGTGGTAAGGATTATTTCATCCAGTGACTTTCTTAGAATGTGTCATTACTGTTATGACAGTATGGCTAAGAGAGAGTCACTGCCAGCAAAGACAAATAGGACTTTTCGCCTGCCACACATGCAGTCCTGGGTGATACAACACAATTCCCAGCACTCTGAGCCCTTGGGTTTGAAGAAGACTGACAATATCCAACAGTAAGCTAGCAAAGGGTTAGGGAAGAACAAGACTCAGCATGTAACTCTCTGTGCTCTATAATTCTCCTATCATTTTTCAAGCCATGGAAGCTTTCCTTGATTTACCCTGTTTCCATTTTAGAGTGAATAACTAAGTCAAGAAAGGGAACTGTCTCTGTCATGTTGAAAGGATAGCTCCTAACTCCCTGACCTGGACCTGTGTAGCTCTTAAAGATCTTCCTAGCATGTAGTTACATTCCTTTTACTTCTTCGAATTCTAGGATCTCTTTGCCCACATCTTCTTTCCCACTGTGCACTTCCTCCTTTCTCGATGAGAACTTCTCCCTGTGTTGTCTGTTTTACATGCTGTTGCGGAAAACAATCTCTTTCTCTGACCTTCCTACTTTTACCCTGACTGTTCTTTAGCCTAGGAAATATGCTCCTTTTTCTTTTTTGCATCCCTGACCTGGAGACACACCCTTAGAAAGATTTCAAAAGAAGGTGGATTTCCAGACATCCCTCTGGCATTTCTCCTTAATCCTCCTGAGGAACAGATAGGAAAGGAACTCACTCCACGTGGCTCCACTCACCTTCTTGCACACGCTTGAGAGTTATGAGCAGTATACATTATTTTAATGATAGTATTACTTCCAACTGCGATTCTCCCATCTGTTCATTCCCAATTACAAATGCAGAAACCCAGCATGTGTCTCCATTCTGGCAGTAGAGAATGAAATATAAGTGCTATAAAAGGATGTATATTCTTCGAACAATACAGTAGGCACCTGTGAAGCTTGCCCCATCTTACTGTGTCTTTGCAAGAGAGCCAGAGCTTCCTTGAAGAAAGGGGCACAGCATGCCAAACCCTCCTTAGTCTTACCATTAACCTAAGAGTACTAAGAAATGACAAAGCCAGTATATTTTCACAAGGTCCAAAAAAGGGCTGAGGCTTCCTGTAGAAATGACCCCAAACCAAGACAGAAAGGTAACAAAATAAAGAGTGGTCTCTTTGCCACATCATACACATAAACAAGGGGTTCAAGACTGAGGAACAATAGAGGGGGAAATGACTCCATGGATGAGGGAATTGCAAGGCTCAGAAATAGTTCCAGCAATAAAACAGAAAGGTCTATGGTCCTTTTATGTGATCAGCCAAGAGCCTAGACATGACACCCGTATGAGGTTCTTATTACAAGGAAATGACAAAAGTGAGTTCAAGTCCTGCTCTCATGTGGAAGTCTGTATACTCAACTGCAAGCCCTGCCCTCTAAACCAGGCCAGCTGCCCAAGCTCCAGCCACCCGAGAACTCACATAGAACCTGCATATCTTGACCAAACAGAACCCAATCCTGTGTTTTTCCCCTCAGCCTCTGCTATAGCCACATCCACAGACAGGATTCAATGTTGTGTAGAAAATAAAGGGCAGCCAAGTCCTAGATTTCAGAAAACAAATCATTCTCGTTGGAAAAATATACTTTGGTAGGAGGGTGGTGGTAAAGAAATCCCTAAATGTTTTATTAAAGGGATTCAACAAGTACAAATATTAACAGCAAGGCTATGAATTATTTAAACCGTGACTACCTAAACCAGGCTATAAATCAAACATGAAAGATTCCTGTAGAAAAGAAAGAGGCTGGGTGAGCTCCCAGACCTTAGCTTTTAGGAGGAAAGAGAGCAGCCTTCATAGTTAATGAGCACCTACTGTGTGCCAAGTGCTATAATTCTCTCACTTCCCTCCTCTTTCCAAACCTAGGAAATAGAAATGATTGGTTACATTTTGACAAATGCAGGGAGGTAGAAAGGGATTTGGCCGCAGCCATGTCTGGTTAACAGGGAAGCTGAGTAGCAGCCACTGCTTGCTGGTGTTCAAGTACCACGAGGAGTACAATGTTCACGTAGTTTCCAGTGAACCAGTCTGCCCCACAGCGGGAGGACGTATATAGTGACAAAAGCAGAAAGTAGAGGCCCTAGAAACATAGCACTGGACATAGAATAGTGACCTCCAGATCTCTTTTCCGAAAGAGGAAAAGCATCCAATACATAAAATGCCAAAGACTTAATCACATCATTGCCTTCCACTATTGTTGTTTCCAGGCAAGATTTTATTGTAAACTAATATTAGATTTATGTAGTTGCAGAGGAAAGAGAGTGTCTATATTTGCCTCCCCTCTTTTCACTTGATGTTAACACCTAACCATGGAATATCTATCAAAATTAACAAAGCAGCTCTGGAATGATTCTCTTAGCTGAGGTCCAGATTGCCTTTGAGTTTTACCAGCCTGACTACTGCTGCCTCCTTTTCTATCTCAGACTCCAATTGCAGATACTAACATGTGTGTTTAGTTATCCTCTTGTCTCCTGGGATTTCCATGTTGTAAGGCAGGTCAATCTTCCAGTGTGTCACAACCTTGAGTGCAGTGGATAAAAATGGTCAGGAATTTCATAGAGTGTTTCCCAGTTTGCATCATACAACTTTTACAGACTGTGTGGCCATGAATATGTAACTAAAATTATTAAATTGCCACAAGGAGTATTAAGTAAGACAAAACAGGAGTTCCCTACCCTACCACACATACAAACAATTAAGGTTTGAATTCCCTGCAGACTCAGACTCGTGGTTCAAAGGTTGCATCCCTACCTGGTGTCACTATCTTAGTGTTTCTGGAGACTGGGAGTGGTAGCCTGTATCTGGAGGATGTAGGTCTTTGAGAGTGGGTCCTTGGAGGTCCCTGGACATTTTCATTCTAGTTCTCTTCTCCCTGGTCTGGCATAACGTAAGCTGTTCTGTCCATCTTCTCCACCATAAATAAAACCTGAAACCACGAGCTGAAGTAAATCCTTTCTCCATTTAATTCACCTGTGAGATATATTGCCTCAATGCAAAAATCTAGCACAGAGGGAAATAATTTCAGGCACTATGCTAGCTTGCTGGAACTCTTCATTGCCTCTCGCATAGTGGTCACTCTTCCTGCTGGACATATTTTCTTTCTTGCTTTCAAGTCTAGGGCAATATTGCCTTCCATGTTCTGTTTTTCTCCTGAGTAGGTCTTGTTCAGTCTCCCTACTGGACTCCACTTTCTAACCTTTTAAATGTTAAAGAACACCAGGACATAATGATCAGGCCTCTCACTACTATGGCAATTTCCTGTAACACTCTAGTCCTGGCCCACACCTATAATGTGTCTCCATTTAGATGGCTATAAGTATTTCAAAAGTACCAGGTCTAAAAACGAGCTTGTTATTTTCAACCTGATCCTCTCACAGTTGGCCCCAATGCTGGACATGGCACCACAATGTGTCCTAATACTCAGACAAAAATTTGTAGTTATTCTTGATCAGTAAGTATTCTCACCCAAACCATCTCCAACCTTCCTTGAGAATGTATCCATTATTTAAAATTACCTAGCCACCTTCCAGGCTCAAGTTATCATCAACCCTGAGCAGAAAGAGGGAGGGGCCTCACTGGTCTCTGCTACCACTCTTGCCTGTCTCTCTATAATTCACTCTCCACTGTCCCACAATAGTGGGATTATCATTCTAAGACAAAATGCAGATCTTGTCAGCATCTGCCCAGATGCACCCTGCCCTTGGCTCTTTTCTACTGCCTTTGAGTCCCTTTCTACTCTGACCCTTTCCTGCCTCTATAATTTCTTACAAATCCAAGACTCACTCCTCTTTAGGTCCTTGGCCTATTTGCTGCTCAATACTTCAGGCTCACATCTGCTTCAGGATTTTGGCCCTTAGTGTTTGCTCTTAGGAAATACACATCTCTCAGATGGTAAACTTCTCATTGCACCGATATGCCTAGAGCCCAATCCCTATATAACCATGTTGTATTATAGTGCATATTATCCATGCTCATATGATTTGATATTGCACATTATGTATTTATTGCATTCAATATAAAAGCCCAGTCTCTCAATATAAATGGTAGTAACAGATGTACAGCTCACTATGAGCAGGAGGGTCGCTGTGATTCTGAGGACTGACAGGACTACATGTTGTTGGCTTAGTCCTATAATCCCAGCATTGCAGAGGGTAAGACAAGAAGATCATTGTCAGTTTGAGGAGGGACTAGACTACATACTGAGTATCAGGACAATAAAAGTTACAGAGTTAAACTCTGCCTCAAAATCATAAAATAACAATAATAATTAAAAAAATAAACATACCTACCATAATAGTGAATAATAGTACCCATAGCAATTGAAGAATGTACCAGGCCAGTGCCACCTTCCCTCTGCTTTTTGCCTATGTGCTTTCTGGATTTCATACCTGTCCATCAATCTCAGATTGCCCCTGGAGGCAGAAAGAACAGCCTCCTCCTCTTGCTTCGTGAGAGATTTTAGTGAAAATGCCAGCATTACATAACAAAGCTTCCTTATCTATGCTAAAGATGGTGGGAATGTTTTTGCTGGGGAGAAGGAAGAATTGCTAGGTCTCTGTTTCAAGTCAACTATATGGCAGGCTCTGGCTGAGAATCTGTAACACATCACTCTACTTCATCCTTAAGAGTAGCTTCATGAGGCATTATTTTTTAACCCCCTTTCCAAGCAAGAGAACAGCAGACTGTGAGAGAAGTTGTGATGTGTCTGGGTTTAAAGCAAGAAAGTAGCAGAGCTGACAGCCTGCCCTAATTGTTTTAGACTTTAACTCTGTCTTCACCTTATATTACTGGGTTCGTTAATCATTCTCTGCCTCTCTGAAAATATTGGTTCATCATTACTAACAGACAGCATACTGGAATCTGTCCAGGTAGAGCCACAGCCTCTGGCCACCACCTCCCACTCCAACTTGCCCCAGTACTCTCTGTAGGTTATGAGAAAGGGCTGGAGCTCAGGACCCAGGCCTGAAGTTAAAGTCTGCAGTATGGAGAGTGATGGGTCTCTCTATCCCTTTTCTTCCCTTCCTCCCCTACCACTCTTTACCATTTCTGCCACATTTTGTGTTTTAGTTCAAGCAGCACTGATCTAGCTCTTACATCACCCCTTTCTGCCAAATAAGATCCCTGCGTGCAGTACAGGTGTTGGGAATGGATATTATCTGCCATCCGTCTTTCTTAATCACATGCCCTTCCTGAAAAGCAGTTGCTTCTAGGGTGAAATATAGCCCCCATTTAGTCATGCTTAAGACCAATGGGAGAGCCTGTGGAGGCAGGCCTACTTCTCTCAGCAAAAGCAGGGCATGCTACAAAACAAAGGTGGGAAGATTGTGCTAGGCCGCGAACTGAGATTCACCCAGTAAATCCTGGACTGAAGACTGAGGTGTCATGGACCCCAAGGAGAACCTATGGCCTAGTTAACATCAAACTCCATGCTTTTAGTTGCCAGTAAAAGAAACACTAGTCTCAGACAGTTTTATGTTCTTTGTAACATAATAACAGAGACTGAAAAGAATCTCAGATACGGCTAATTTTGATTTGCAATTCTCTTTCAAGATTGGCACGTTTCACCCTAAACTTAATTAGACATTTTACTGGCGGAATCCAAAGGATGATAGAGAGTCCTAGCCACACTGGCTCCATGGCAGCTCCACTTTCAAAATATCCCAGCCACCCTCTAGTTGCATGGATGAATTACTGCATCAGTAAAGACAGCCTCTTAATCATGTCATCATGACACCATTTATTGCCATCTTTTACCAACTCATAATAAGGATTAAGTTTCAGCAAGACTTTTGCAGCAATCAGATCATATTTAGACCATAGGAACTGCATTACCCAGCACTGTCATTACAAAAGAAACAGAGACTGGTCCCCTCAGTCCTGGACGCATATCCTTCCTATTAAGTATTTGATACATGACTGGTTCAGGATCTAAGCTGCATCTACTACTGTATAGATGTGAGCTCTTAGACAAGTAACTTAACATCTCTTGTCTCAATATTTTCATCTAGAGAAAGGGAATCATGGAGTTATCTGAGAGGCTTGTTCTCGAAGTCAAGAATGTATACAATGCCTTTTGTAAAGATGACATAGCAGCTTCTCAGTAAAAGGTAGCAGTTGCTATTTGAAACTAAGTTAGGACCTAATAGTTAAATACAAGAAAAGAAAAAAAAAAACTAGTAGAAAAAGATGAAGAGGCTACAATGTTGCAGTATCAATATGATCATGAAATTACATGACAGTAATGGCAGCGTGTTCATTAATATTCATTAGTATGCATTCTTTGTGATTTCTCCCCTTCCCACTTTTTTTCTTTCTATTATGAAACTGGCGTGCATGTATCTAAAAGAATGACTGATTGTTTATCTAATTCCTATTCTAAAGGAATAAGATCTAAGGATCTCAAATATCCCATTAACAGCTGACATCTTTCATTCACTGCATTTTAAAGTTTCTTTGGGTGAGGTGGTAATGGTGTGTATGTCTGATGGTGTTCACAGTGTCGATGTGAGCATGCAGGAATGTGAGGTGCAGAATCCCTAAACTGTGTTGTTTCTACATCATCGTCCTCTGTCTTTGGGTTTCAAAAGCATGCTGCCACCCCTAGATTTTTGATAGATACTGGTTATCCAAACTGTGGTCCTTGTGTTTGCATTATTGGCACTTTACCCAGGAAGCCCTTTTCAGCTCCGATTTCCGCATATTTTATCATGACCTCCCTGACAATCACCATGTGCCAGAAGTTTGGGTACAATAGGAATCAGATCCCAGCCATACCAATCCACAGAGGCAAACTATTCAAACAAACATATTCCACACTGTATAAAGAGTATGGAGAACCAGTGTTAAAAGTGGAGCTCGGAGCACCAGGCTTTGCACTAGGGCTGGAGATGGAAGGAGGTGTCTACACTGTTGGCTTCTCTAAGCTCCACCCCCAGCCTGTTTGTCCCAAAATAGCCAGAGTACTTTCTTCAGTGTTCTTTGTCCAGACTTACATAAAGTAATGTTTACTTACATGTTTCTCCTGCCTTTTTAATTTTTCCCATAACATTGAACAAAATGTCTTCTGGACTCTTTCTGGGCTGATAAGCAGGATTTATTTCTTAGGTATACCTGTTTCAAAAACATGCTGCCACCCCTAGATTTTTGATAGATACTGGCTTTTGAAACCCAAAGACAGAGAATGCATATATTTTCCTTTCCTGACTCTTCTTACATAGACTATGTAGCAGCCCCTAGAGGGTCTGGGTATATTCCATTCGCCTTGGAACAAGGAGCAAGGAGCAAGACAGGGTTTGTAGTCTTTCCTGATTCTCTGCAGCTCCAGGATAGATCTTGGTACACACCACACACACACACACACACACACACACACACAGAGAGAGAGAGAGAGAGAGAGAGAGAGAAACAGAGACAGAGACAGAGACACAGAGAGAGACAGACACACAGAGAGAAAGAGAAACAGACAGACCCAGCCAAATAAACACACACACAGAGAGAGAGAGAGAGAAAGAGAGAGAGAGAGAGAGAAACAGAGACAGAGACAGACAGAGACACAGAGAGAGACAGACACACAGACACACAGAGAGAAAGAGAAACAGACAGACACAGCCAAATAAACACACACACACACACACACACACACACACACACAGCTCTCAACACAAGTCCCTCCTTCAAAGTTGACTGATAGCTGAGGCTTTGGTGGTCTATGGAAATCAGGGAGGCACTGCTTCTTCTGCCTGGCTATGGGAAAGAGAGGTGAGATGGAAATGGTGGCAGAAAGCTACAGAGTCAGGCTCATCCTCAAAGTAGAGAACATTTTCCACTCCCCTGTTTGAAAACGTGGTCTTCCTAAGCTCTTAGAACCGCAAAAAGAACAGGTGACTCATTTAGCCCTTTCATCTTTTTTGGATGCTTTGAGTGCTGTGACTATAGGAAGGGACACCCCTAGGCCACCAGCTGACTGGAATTCCAAGGGGGCTCATTTGAGCCTCACAGTTTCTGGTTGCTTTGAAGGTATATTTTGGGAGATAAAACACACTTATTGTTTCGTTACTTGTATGTATAGCTTTCAATAGTTAGTCACACTGTAGGTAAGGTAGGTTTCTATTTGTTCTTTTGCCCTCAGCACCTGGAATGTTGGAGGAGGGCTGTCTGTTTAGTAGGACAAAGCTAAATGCTTGAGTGGGAGGCACAGAAGGGGGTATACCTGGCCTTTCTTACCAATGTTCAAACTCTCCATTCTCAATGCCACAGAGAAGCAGTCTTGTCTTTAAGAATATAAAGACTGCAGGTCGGGTGGAGTTATTGCCGCCCTGTATTCAAGGCACGTTGTTTTCCTGGCAGATTCACAGACCCTTTCTCTTTTTGTATCCCGTGCATGTCTTGGTAAAGTGCTAAGTGTTTTGTGCCGTTACAAATGCCCCTTTTGTATCACACCAACCCCTGCTGGTGGCTCCTAGCCGCTTACAATAGGTTGTACATTTATTTCCGCTAGGACATTTCAAAAGGAACACGGTCTTCCTACAGGAAAATCTGCCTCCCCCACCTCCTTTTCAGCCCTCCCAGAAGTGAAGCCCAGGATTAGCTCCCTAGGCTGTCTTTTTCAGTTTCCTGAAATAGCCAAGACTGTAAGAAGGTAGGTGGTGGGATGAAGCCTCCAAGGCAGAGGCCAGAGATTATTTCAGAAAACTGGTCATCTTTCTCATTCTCTACAAAACATGGTACCCTGGAGAACATTCAAAGGACTTAAAGGGGGCATTCGCTGGGCTTTATGATCACAAAGAGCCAAAACAAGGAGCTTGAATTTTCCACCAATTGTAGAGGAGCAGTCACACACACACACACACACACACACACACACACACACACACACAAAACATTCCAAGATTGAAACGTACAGTGTCAATCTTGGGTTTATTCCTGTGAGCCTGTTTGTTTTCGGAAGTTTCAAAGAAACTGTCATGATTTAATTTGTTTGATCCCACAGGTTCGTTTGATTACTTGTTCCCCAGCTAGGAATGTTGTTGTGGAAAATAGTGCACACTTTGGGACATGAGGCTTAGCTGCTCTTACAAGCAAGTAGAGGAGAATAATAGAGGATTATGGCCCATACTGATTCCAGCCCAGTTTTCTGCCTCCCATCTGCTGAGGTGTGAACCAGGAACCTACCTCATCCTCCCACTTCCATGGGCAGGATCTGGTTCCACTGGCATGCTTTCCTTGTCTTGATAAACTGTATCAGCCCTGAATGTGCTGTGCCAAGAACATAGTGGAACAGACTTGTCTTTGCACAATGTCAGAGTGTGCTGCATCACAATAAACTCACAAAATAAGGAGGCTTCAAAAGCATCCATTTGCCTGATTATCACACTTTTCATGGTAAGCTGGACTAGGCAAATGTGGGTTCTTTTATTCTAGTCTTAATTACCAATACTAATGCTCATAATCACAATGAACAGAACATACATCTATCTGTGTGTGTGTGTGTGTGTGTGTGTGTGGGCACACGCGCCCCCCCCCATAGTATTGAAGTAGATGCAAAGGATCAAGGAGGCTGCAACAGAGTCCGAAGATTTCAAAAGTGGGCTGATAGAAATGTAAATAGAGTATTGCTAAAACAAGGGACCCAAATGTCTGCAGAGTCAGATCACTGTGGACTTTCAGCTGACAGCAAGTATGCAGAATTGAATTCAGCTTCAAGGTAAGCAGGCTGGACCAGGTCCAGAGCCAAAATAAGTGGACAGACAAAGGGCAAGAGGTCAGGTCAATGGGAGTTGATTAAGCCAAGCAACATCAGGGAATGAGCCTTCCTGAATTCCTAAGGCTATTTAAAATTTTTTGTGTGTCTGTCTTTGACACACACACACACACACACACACACACACACAAGTGACAGAAGACAGGTAAGTGGGTAGTATTGTCATCATAGTGCTGAGTGGCTGTCTCTTTATGAGATCCAAGTGGAGAAGTTGCACTCTTTTCCTAGTCTGACATGTCTGATAAATTCTTGCCTGTATTTTCTCTAGTTTTTTCTTAAGACGCCTGCATATCCCTATAGAATAAATTCATCCTGATGATTTTATAAGATAGCAACACCCTTTTCTCCTTCAGGAAATAAGTCATTCATCAAATTTGTGCTTCATGGGTAGTAACAGGCAGATGTTCTGCTTCCAGAGTCACTCAGGTGTAGTCTTCCTCCATCCCCAAAATGCAATCAAAAGCTGCTTATAAAATGAAGTTTCTTAAGGCAAAGTACAACCTCAGAAACTATGACTTTATACAGTATGGAGGAACTAAGAGCAGGGTACAAGGATCCCTGAGCTATGATCCAAAATAAATTTTTTCACCATTATGTAATTTCTGTCACATACTCTGTCACAATAAAAAAAGAAAGAAAGAAAGAAACAAACAAAGAAACAAACAAAGAAACAAACAAAGAAACTACCAGAAAAGCATTACTCACAAGTAGAGTTGTTACAGTTCTAAGCCCAGCCCTGTATTTCATAGGGCTTTGCACTTTGTGGGATGACAAAGGGAGTGTTTGGGGCTGAGCTACAGAGAAGCCACATAGCATTGCAGTCATGGACTATGGGTGATTCTGAGGGGACTTGGGGATGAAGCAAACACAGACAGAAATGTGGACTCTGAAGGCTATATTCAGGATGCTTCAGAAGGGAACAAAGACTTTATCAGCAACTGGACTTGAGGCTTTTCATATTAAATTCTGCTGAATTATCTGACCCAATTCTACTGGGCTCTGAACTCTTGAGTGATGCTAAATCCAAAAGTGATGGGCTAATTTGTATAGCAAAGGAAATTTCAAGTTAGTATAATGTTCATATTGTGACACGATTGCTGATCACTTCTCTTAGCCTGATTTACGGTGGGAGAAAATATATAGTAGACTAGAAAAAATTTCAGGGGAAATATATAGTTTTGTGAGGAAAGCAAAACAGTGAACAGAGAAAGTTGAAGGCTGAGAAAGAGGGCTTCAGAGGGTGAGGGTGGGGACCTACCCTGGAACAGTCCCACCCACATTGGCCTCAGGGTAAGGAAATGTAAATTGATTTGAAAGCAGATTGTAAGGGTAAAGAACGCTAAAGATTAGATAAATTAGACGAGAAGGCCAACACAACAGAGGGTTTTTTTCCCCCCAGGTTCAGCTACAACAATGACCACTGCAATTGTAGCCCAGGGGGACCAAGCTGTCATCTTGAGACAGCTGAATCTAGTGTTATCTATGTGCTAGTTACAAAACTGAAAGAGTTTCAGCTCCTGGAGACTTCTATCAAGATTCCTGAATGCCCCTAAGCATGTGCAGTGTGTAGCAGAATTGGAATACCTGCATGGAGTTCCTAATGGTCTCTAAGGCACATAAAGCCTAAGTTCTGGTAGAGAGCCCAGGATATTGTAGACATGATGGCTACTATAAGCAAGCACATGGTGCTAACTCTGTAGGATTTCTGCTTTGCTTTGTTCCAGTCTTTCCTTGCTCTGCCCTCATTCCCCATTATGGAATGGAAAGGCTTACCACCTTGTGACATGTCGGAAGTATTTGACTTGTGTTCTGATTTTACAGTGACTCATAGTTAAGACTCTCAGAGGAGACTTTGGACTTAGTGCGAACTCTAAAGTCTATGGCAACCTTGAAAGTTGGGCTAAATACATTTTGCTTGATGAGATGACTATTGTACAATGGGGATTAGGGGCTTAAATATAAAATGCCCCCTACAGGCTCAAGGGGACCCTGGGTTTCCCCCTGAAGACTGAATTGTTCTTAGACATTATGGGATCTAGATAAGAAGCTTTGCTGGCAGATACAGACTATAGCAGCAAAATTTACGGGTTATATCCTAACCCTGCCCCCAGGATGAAATCTTTTGCTTCCTGATTCCTTGTGATAGGGCCTAGGAGCTTCATATTGCTTTTATGTCAGTATGTCTCTCATGTCATAATGGAGCATATTCTCTCAAACCATCAGCAGAATAAGTCCTCACTCCCTTAAATTGCTCTACTAAATATGTTGTTACAAACATGAGAGAAATGACTAGGCAGTAGAATGAAAGATGCCAACAATCTTCATAATCTACTGTGATACCAGCCAGGATGGCAAAGGGACAAGTATCCTGGGGCACACAACAAAATTCATCAATGATGGAAAAACATTTTAATGTGCAAGTAATAACTAGTCATTTGCGAAGCCAAGAGCAGGAAGAGATAGAGTAAAAAAGTAGTGCTTATAGATAACTGGAGGCAAGTGAGGACAAGTCCTTGGTTGATCAGGAGTTAGGCCAGCTTGCTGTTTCTACCCACTGCCAGCTCAGTGGGGATCCAAGCATGCCAGCACATCCGGATGTTTACATGAGTGCTAGAGATCTGAACTCAGTCCTCATGCTAGCATGGGAAACACTTTACTGAGTGACCTCCCCAACCCTGGTTTATGTACTTTTCCAGTCAATACCACTGATTACATGCAACTAGATAGAAAGCAGCATCCATCTCCTATGGCACATAAACCCTATGAGATGCTCTGGGATTGATTTCTGTGTTCATGTAAGTGGGAAATTCTGATAATTCCTGAAGTAAAAAAAAAAAAAAAAACTTAATTAACCTTGACTGACACAGCATTTCTCTAATATAATTGACTTGACTTGAGACCATTTTCAAAGCATGCATCCTCTGAAAGAATGATCTGGTAAAGTCTGAGCAGAAGTTACCAAATACAGAGCCTTAGGAAGATGGTGTATTTTCTCTAGCTCATGCTCCTCCACACACTCTGAGCCTTGATTTCTTATGTAAATGGGATGCTTACATTCTTAGGATGTTGTACAGGTTAGAGGAAGATGTAGCCTATTGGTGCCTGCAACTGGTAACTGTTCTTATTATCATGGCCTTTACCATTTTGTGGGGACATAGTGGGATTTATCTATACAATTATCCTGAAAACTATGACAATGAAAGTAAAATATGAACATGTGAACTTTTGGCAAGAAGATGCTTTCTTTAACTGATCATGTCAGGGAACAGATATCTTCTGATAGTCATTTCCAAGCAGTTCTGATGTTAAAAACTATGCTGGTCTCTTTAATTTTTAGTGATTGGGGCCTGAGCTGTTGTTTTGAGATTCTCGGGGTGTCTTGTTCAAACATAAAATAAGACACAAGCTTATTAAGATAAAGCCAGTTAACATTCCAGCATGGATGGGAGAGGAATTTATGTCTCCCTCCTTAGTTGACGGGTTGCTCTCAGTTGATGGCTTCTGGAAGAGGGTAAGCTGTGTACCTTTAAAGAGTATGTCCCCTTATTAGTTCAGCATGTCCCAATGTATGGCCCCTGATCTTGAATATACAGATTGAGCAAATCTGACTAGGTGGTTTGAAAGCAAAACCAAACAAATGAACAACAAAAACCAAGAAGACAAGAAGTTGGGAAAGAATGGGGGGTGGAGAAATATATCTGGGAGAATTTAGGATGGAGGATTGGTGGCAAATATGATCAAAATATATTGCATACGTTATGAAATTCTCAAAGAGTGAAATAATGATGTGTATATATTGCAAAGTAACATAAATACTTCATTCAAAGCAAAATGATAACTCAGGCAAGAAAATATGCTGTCAAGAATAACAGTGGACCATATGAGCGAGAAAGTGTACAGGGTTCTGATTATTGTCTGGGAGTTCTTTTTATGAGAATCAAGAGAAGGAGGAGGTTGGTTGCTAAGTGGCATATCAAGAACAGTATCTCCTTTGATTGGCAGAGTGAGTTACATAACCATTTCTCTACTGTGCATGTCCTTTTTCATAATTCTTCTGGTTTTAATCATATCAGGCCTGGTTATGCATAGGCATAAGATGATAAATGGGGAATTCTCCCTGGAAGTTCACTTTGAGGACACAGTTTGTCTTATTGTGCATGTACCCAGAACTGGTGTAGGCCAGATGGGCCTTCCTTATTTCCTACCTGTACATAACTAAAATATGCCTGAGTAAAATCTGTTCAAGTTAAGGAGAGGAAAAAATGCTTCCCTTGTTTAGTTGGGGGTATATTTGCAGCTCCATGCAGCTGGTAGTCATAGGTTGCTATGTAGATTATTATGTAGTACAAGCAGGTAAGTGTCTCAGGCTACCACATGCATTACTGGAAGAGTAGGTACAACCCAACCCAAGTGGAGGATGCCATGCTACTTCCTATACTTGCCTGCCTCACTTTGACTTTGATACCAGGCCTCAGTACTGCCATCGTGGAAAGTCTCTTCCTTAGTAATTGCTCCCCACAAAGCCAAGCAAAATGTCATGTTCACGTTCAGATGCATCCCTGCACAGTGCCAACATGTTTTGACAATTAAGAAAACATCAAAACCTTTGCGCTATTAAGACAGTACAATCAGACTTCTGATTCTCTGTGGATTGAGCAGCAATCTCAACTTCCAACTTATTAAATAAATAATTACTTTAATCAAGTAAAAGCAACACAGCTAGAATATGTATGTCTCGTTTTTGAAGAAAGCAGAGGACAGAGTATGTAAATCTATGCTCAGAAAGAAAAAATGTGAGCTCATTCTTTTGACATTCCACTTTGCAAAACGGCATGTCCGTTTGAAGCAGTATAGGTTCTTGCAGAGAAGCCTCTTGGTAACATCACTGGATCTTTCTGATTCTATTTCCAAAGTCATTACCTATGATCCTATGATGTCAAACTGTATACCAGACATTTATCCCTCTCCTTTTCATTTTTCTGAAAGTGGATGGGTCATTCCTGCTTTTATGCATCAGAACAATGTCACTAAAGCTAAAGTCACTTACTCCACCTACATCATTGCTAACTCTGGACTTGTTTCTGCTCTCCTCTACCCAAAACTAGCTGCTTGGATGAATGTAGGTTTTAATTTTCTAGGTCATTCCAAAATAGCATTAAATGACTTTTGTGTTGTCATTTCAATCCCTTAAATACACTTTTCTATATCTGTAACCTCAGAGGAAAAACTGTACAGTGTGTATTCTTAAATGGTGTCATGCTATATATAAAACATTCTGCATTGTGCTTTTTTCTTCTGCTCAGCAATATTTCTAGAGTTGTGTCCATGTTGATATATGTAACTTCGATTCATTCCTTTTAACTTCATGAGAACAATCCAGCCTATGAAAACTCCAATTTTATTCAGCCAGGACTTAATTGAAGGGTATTTAGATTGTTTTGTAATTCTGCTTCTACAAACAATTGACTCAGTATGCACCTTGTACTTAACTCTTTTTATGTGTACATTTAAATGCTTGCATAGCACATTCAGAGCTTTTATCTCTGTGAGAAGAAGTTTCCTAAAGGGCCTCTAATTCTGGTCCTGTGTGTGACCTTAGAGTTACTGACAGCCAGCCTTGGACACAATGTAAAGGGTCAAATTTTGCTTTGTAGAGTTACATGTTGATTCCCATGGAGGCCCGTTGCCTTTGTAATTACAATATATAGAACTCAAGCAGGCCATTCTTTACCTATTTGTACTTTGTATCTCAGGTCACCTTCAGCCTTGATGGGTGGCATCCATCACCTGCCCTAAGCTCATATATAGAAGGAGGCCCCTTCCATGTCTATAGTGGAGTGCTCATGACTTCATCTTGTGTAGACAGCCAGTGCTGCTGTGAGTTCATGAGTGCTATCGGCCTGCAATGGATGGAAGACACTACTTCCTAGACAGGAGTCCTCTCAGACTTGTTTCATTCTCATTCGGTCAGTGTGTCCTGGAGTCATCTTCCCACCAACACATCGGTTGAAGATCTGCTCTTCTCAGGACTCAATCTGAGAATCAGCCTGTCTCCTGGATACTTTGATGGATATGGGAGGGACATACGAAGGGCATTTGTGGGTATTTTTGCACTTAGCAGGACATTTAATGTCCCATCTTTCCTTACCCCAAACCATGCTCATTGTGCTGTATCACATATGTGCATTTTATTTTATTTCGTTTGATTTTTTGAGACCAGGTTTTACTGTGTACCACTAGCTCGTCTAGGGCTAGCCATGTAGAAAAGACTGTCCTTAAACTCATAATGATGTCTTTGCCTGTTTTCAGGAAGGTAGGATTAAAGGCATGTACCACAACACCAAGCCCTGCCTGTGCATTTTAGTTTAATGACATTCTTTCATAATTCAACCAATTCTCTCAGCAATCAGTCTGACTAAATGAAGTTTTATTGTACTTAAAAACTTAATTTCGCTCTTGGATTTTATTTTGTAAAGATCAGAGTAAAATATTAATTCTTAAACACAGATTTTAACTAAAAGCCAAGATGCTGTATTGGCATCTCCATTTTTCTAATCTATGTGTTTCTCTTCCCTTTACCCTTAGTAAATGTTGATGTTGCATTCACCCCAATCAGTATTTAGTGCTTCTGGTCAATTTATCTCATTTATTGATCTAAGCAGAAAATCAATATTATCTTCATTGCTGTCCTGTCTAATATATGAAAATCTGAGTCCATAGGAACATACCCACATTACACCCAAAGCCCTATTAGAACTAAGTCGTGATCCGTGATTCCCATTCTCTTAAGAATGGAGAGTGTCCCTAAGGTGTCCTAGCCAAAGCTTGCTCCCCAGAGCTAACTTAATACAAACGAATGTATTAAATTTGTTTTCAGAATATGTTGGCATGAGGAGAGGCTTCCAAAACACTACCTCACAGGAGCATTTTCCCCAAGGCCCAGCAAGGGCAGAAGTCTGTGGGAAACATGCCTAACATGACCCAGAACACTACTGAAAAGGCATTTGCTTCTCTAAGGCTAGACATTGCTGCAGATTCAGGTCTGTACTTGCTACAGGTGTATGAGTATTAGAAAGACCTTAGATTCTAATGTTAGCTCTTCTCTGAAAGACTGGGACCAGAGACAAGCTGTCTACCCTTTCTGGGATGTCTGTTTACTCACCTATAAACTACGAATGACAATATGGTACTTATTCTGGGCTTTGTTGGCAGACTCAGCGAGAAAGCTGGGGAAGCTCTCAGCAGGGAGCCTGGGGTCTATTGTGACCTGATGGTGACCGTTTGGCCCTCTCCTTTGTTTTGTTTTCTTTTGTGATTGTGAAGTGGTGAAGCTGTCTTTTTAAGCAGAGGTACTTACAACCTTTTGTCACTATCAAGTGCCAATTAGCACTCACTGATCTCCTCCACTCACACCTCCACACCCCTTTTGCAAAGGATTGATTTGAAGAACAAGAATAAAGTTGGAGTGAATGCTGGGTTCAGGAAAAGGAGAATCTTGTTTTCTGTCCAGAAACTGGCAGGCAAATGTCCAGGCTTTTTTGAATTCTTACTTCTCAGGTGTATTTCAGTGTGTGTAGGAAGAAGACCTTGTGCAGCCCCAGCAAGATGTCTGGGAAACCGGGGTAGCTTCCCTGAAGTTGTGTACCTGAACCGGAGGGTGAACTAGAAGGCCAGTGAAGGCCAGGCATTCTGTGTGCTGTGAATATTCAGTGGAATTGTTGGGAGAACAGGGTTTCCACAGACAATGTAAGGAAAACTTGCCAGGTGACACCAAGTCAGGAACTCATCTGGGAGTGTGTTTTAGAAAGAGATAGAGATTACAGATGTAAGAAGGAAGCTTGACAATAGATGGGTTTGGCCTGTAGGGTAAACAGAAGCAATTACTAAAACTAGAGAAGAAAACTATGCTAAGGGATAGGAAAGGTACTGTGCATTAATAGCAGGTTAATAACTGCTCCAAGTATACCAGGTACCTGCTCGGAATAGCAGTACTGTTAACCCCACATTTTCCAAGGACATGGACTGAAAGCAGAGGAGACAGTGACTTCTTGAGGGTCACTGAGGATAGAACCAGAATTATACTTAGATCTCTCTTGCTTCAGACTGCATAGAATCCTGTGCACAAACAATGCTCTCCATCAAACTGTCCATCAGAGCTCATTTTCAGAAAATGGCGATGCTGCCAGACATCTTTAATAGGTGATTGAATCATTTAATTGAATAATTCTGAAGAAGAATATCACAAAATTGCTGTATTTAAAGTGGGGACACTATCAAAGTATACTTGGAATCTTTTTTTAGAAGAAGAAGAATACAAAAAATTACATTTAGTTTCTCTGTGTGTGTTTATGTAGGTGACCATTATATGGGGCATGTATTCTTAAGAAACTTTGCAAATACTTCAATGAATAAAACAGAAAAATATATATCCTTGAACAGTTTATATTTTATATATAATGTATATATGTACATATGTATATATATGTATAATACAGAAAATAAGTAATAACTATAATAAAATATGTTGTTTTAGTTATTAGGTAATGATTTGTACATAAAACTTGTAAAGAAGTTGAGGATAGATAGAGGATGGTGAAAGATTGGTTGCCCAATAAAATACTCAGGGCCCAGTTAAATACAAACTTCAAAGAAGCAGCAAATTGGTGTACTTGAGAAATGTCTATACCAGAAGAGTGACTATTTATTTGTTACCTAAAGTCCAGGTTGAACTGTGTACACTGTAGTTTGGTTTGGTTAATCTGAAAGCTTTGGTATTTGGTGGCCATCCACTGAAACTACAAAACTGATTCTGCAGCCATGAAGCTATCAGAGGAAAGAGCACTCATGCTTGGCTCAAAGAGAGTGAAAGGTGATTGGAGGTCTCTCTGAGCAGTGGGATCAATGGGTTGGTCTTTCATTTTACTTCTTGATGTAGTATAAATACCTCTCAACAGCAATGTATTACTTTTATTAAAAATAGAGTAAAACTCAGTAATCTAGATACTGTGTACTGTGGTGTAAAAGGGACTGCTACAGTCTCACCTGCTTTCTCTCCTCTGTACTTTCTCACTCATTCTTAAACCTTCTAGTGAATTCTCTGGCTCCAGCATATGTATATTATATATGATATTATATATATATGATACATATTATATATGATATATATGATATGTGTGATATATATTATATATGATATATATTATATGATATATATTTATATATTTATATATATAACAAGTATGAATGTATGACATGCCATGTCTGTATATATTTATGTATGTGTCCACATGTGTGTATAATTTACAATGTACAAATATTACATTGTACTTTGACTTGCAGTGCAGTTAAATCCTAGTAATCTATTGTTAGTTAAAATCCTTGTTAAGTGGTAATGCATTTGGCACACTTAGCCTCCTTAATGAATACCCTACTGTATGCTCTAGAACTCTCTTTTTTCCTCCTCTCATGGTCTTGGGGCTGAGTGAGAGCTTTGGTTCACTTCCTGCCCAGCACATAAAGGGATTATTGTACTACATATCACTAGCTAAGAAACATTGAAACTCAAAATTGCAAATATAATTTTTACTGGTCACATAGCATTTTTCATACTCTCATATACTAAAATACAGGCAAAAACTGTAAGTCAGACTGTTTGCAAGTCAGACTCAGTTTACAGTGGATTATCATGTACCCATTCATTACCTAGCTAAAAACTTCTACCTCCTCACTTTAGGTATCAGGGCCCATGGGGATCCGGAGTCCTTAGGCCTGCCTGCATCTGAACTCTACATCCTCCGCTTGCATGCTTTGGGACCTTGTACAATCCCTTGTCTTGCTTTGCTGCTGTTTCCATATCTAATGTGAGAAGAGCATAGATGTTACCTCACAAAAGTATGCAGTTGCATTTGAGATGCAGGGATCAAATATCATCAAAACAAATTGACAAGCAGTGAGTATTATCTTTTAATCTTTAAAAGAATATTTTTATGTTTTTATTTTCTTTTGGGGCCATTGCAAGAATAGAGGGTGGATACAAACGGAAGGGGAGATGAATGGGTATAGGTGTGTGATAGAAAATTCACAAAGAATGAATAAAAAGGTTTATAAAATGTAAAAAATAAATATGTCAAATGGCACAAAGCAAACGACCTCTGCTTTACACCAAAGCTCCAGCATGTGGCTGATTATTTCTCAACAGACAACTTCCCTGGCCTGACTGAGTTCATCATATTTAACATCACTCAACACCTTCAAAGTATAATCTGTCTCTAAGAGAAATTGTTCATTGATACAAATGTCAAGGCATCTCTGGCTACTATTAGCAAAACAAACTGAACAATGAGTATCTTATGTACATCAGTGCCAGGCCTTTGGTTTCTAACAACTTGACCTTGCTGTCTCCAAGAGTTATGTAGAGTTATTTCTAGATGAACTGCTAGGAAATCTAGCTGGGGGCTAGCTTTCTGTCTGTGCAAGCCTCCAGGTGACTGTCAACACTAGAACTGCAGGCCAGGGATACAAGCAAAACCACAGATGAAATGAATGATACATCTTCCTTATTGGAACAACTAGCACAATGGGTCATTTTCTACCTCTGTAATCATTGTCCTGAAGCAGGTGACACCCCTTCTTAGAGTCACTGCTCCCATGTATGCAATAGTCAGTGTTCTTAGGACTCATGACATCAAATGGTACAGTGGAAGTTTCTCTTTTCCTTGTTAACTCCTGTCATTACTTCTCTCTCGCCAGCAAGGACATAACTATCTTTCCATTTTTCAGGAAAAACTGAAGCCCAGAGGGCTTAAGCAATGTGCTCACAGTCACAATATTTTATCAGGGACTTAATTTCACTTTTTGCATGCTAATGAGCCATTTTATAGTTGTGTGCTTGGGTATCACTTATTTAAATTTGGGGAGAACAATCAGCAATATCCTGTTGGGTTCTGTGCATGGTTTTCAAATGCACACGAGCCTGGGCAAAGTGGTTTCTCTTGATTATATCACACAAGAACTGGAAGATTTCCTTTAACTATCACGTTGTGCTATCGCTAGCAATTTGAAATGTTTATGTGAGTCCCTTGAGGCTAATCATCTGGGTGGCAGGTGCAGTTAGAAGCAGGGAAGAAGGGAGTGTATTTATAAAGGGCCAGATGAACTTGTCAGTCAACCCAAGAAATGTAACTGTGAAGGAACAGGAAATTAATGATTGTCCCCCTTGGCACAGACAGGCACTCCAGTACTGGGGATGTGATTTGCTGGCTGTCAGCACATTTCTCACTACTGCTTGCCAATTATTTCTGTCAATAGAAACACAGTTCAATATCTCAGAAATGTTGATCAATAAATGCAGTGCTTGGTGGTTGAAATGCGTTCCAGCATTGTCTGGAAAAAGAGGAAGAATTCGATTACTTCCCCTCACCCCTCCTCTTCTTCTCTTCCGTTTTTCTTCCCCAAATGTTTATTCCACCAGCCACAAATCACTCTAGTCCTCCCTGAGGATCCACAAATAAAGGAGAATGAGCACTGTGATCAAACAGCATCCTCCTGTGTAGTAGGCCTTGCACTGGAGACCAGGGAGGCAGACAGGCTGGTGATGGTTCAGTCTGAGAGGAGTGGGGGAAGGGAGGGCTTCTGGCTTCATAAAGGAGAGAGTAGCTGAGGCTGACCCATGAATGTGAAAAGCAATACAGCAGTTCCCAAACAGACGTCTGCAGGGGTCTCCTCTCTCTCTCTCTCTCTCTCTCCTCAAACACACACTCACACTCACACACACACACACACACACACACACACACACAGGAGAGGAGAGAGAGAGAACGGAACTCTCCTATATTTTATCCTCATTTTTTCACTTTTATTTTCTTTTTCTTCTTCAGGAAATAACTGTAGAATTTAAAAATAAGATAGTGTTGTGCACAAGCAAGTACAGACCACTACACGCACGTGGAAGTCAGGACAATTTTTAGGGGTCCATCTTACGCTCTCCTTCCACCCTGTGAATTTCAGGGCTCATATTCATGTCTTGGCAGCTAGTGTTCACGGTCTTGTGAGTCCTGTAGTAAAATTCCAAAGAAATATTTTTATTACATTTTATTTCTTAATTTTGTCTTTATGCATGTGAGTGTGAGCCTAGAAAGCTCCACACATGGAGATCAGCAGGTAGCCTGGGGGAGTTGATTCTCTCCTTCAATCATGAGCATCCTAGGGATAGAACTTAGGTTGTCAGACTTGGCAGTAAGTATTGTTATCCTCTGAGTCATCTACTAGACAACCAATATATTTCAGTACTGTTACTTTTGGAGCAGTGCAGACAGAAACATGAATAACATGTCATGACAAATCATCCCATATCAAATGGGAACAATTTTCTGGACAACTGTTTTGTGCCAATAGTACCACTGGATGGTCCCTAAGAACAATACTATCTCTGCGTCTATCTCTAGTGCTTTATCTCATAAGTCTATACATCGTAGACACTGAATTTATTCATTTGTTTTTTATTAATGGTCATATAGTTGATATATACTACTAATAATGACCTTATGCTAAATGAAGGTAAGCATTGTTACTTTTTCATCCAAATGACATACCTGTCGTATGTATATGGAAGTCAGAATTATCCTTTAACGTATGCATCAGGTCATTTCTCTCCTGACTCAAAACCTTCCAATGCCTTTGCTTTCTGCCTATAATCAAACACAGAGTACTTACTATTACTTCTGTAACCCTCTCTGGATTTGACTTCTGCTTCTCATGCATGGGTCAAGCCCACTCCTGCCCCTGGCCCTTTGAATCTGCTTTTCTCCCTGCCTGTAAACAAGCTTTTACCAGCCTGGTTGTTTGCAGCTTTTTCATGCTGCCTCTGCTTAGAAGCCATTTCCTCGGGGTTCCTCCTCTGCCATCCAGAACACTATACCTACTTGGCACTCAGTAGTCATTGAATTTGTCATGCAAGTTTATTTATATGCTTTTCCAAATTTAATCTATTCAGCAACCTTATGAATTAGGCATAATGTCCCCATATTCAGACAAGGAATTTAGAACATAATTAACAATAACAACATCCACAGGAGCAATTTTCTGAGCACTTGCTCTGTGCCAAATGCTACACTAATCACTCCATGTTCATTATGCCATTTGATTATCTTCATGACCCTACACCTTGATGACTTATTGAGGAGGCTTTCCCAGACCACCTTAAAAAGACAGCACACCCTGCCCCAGTTCTCCATAACTCATCTGTCATAGTAACTGTTTGATACTGATGCCACATAACTCCTTAATTCTTGTTCACTGCTAGATATCAGCCTCCCTCACTAGCACATAAACTCAATGGGGTAAAAGTATTTTCGAATTTCTGTCTTCACTAAACCTAGAACAATGCCAGACAGGAAATAGATCCTTGGTTAAATCACTTTTATTTTTTATTTTTTTAACTGTTTTCCTAATTCTTTTCTTGCTAATAGGGCAAGGAGGAAGAAGGAAGAAGGAAGGAAACCAATTTACCAGGTTGCTTACAGAGCGAGTTCAAGGCCAGCCTGGGCTAATGAGACCCTATCTCTAAATAAATAAATAAATAAATAAATAAATAAATAAATAAATAAATAAAAGCTGTAATTGCAGTGTGTGTCAGTTCTCATGTTTATACATGGGATCTTTGTGTCCACTGTGTCCTATCCTATTATTTCCGTTCTAGCACCTACAGGCAAGCAGCAGCCTTGTTTAGTAACCTCATTGAGAACAAGACCAGCAGATGAGCTTCAGGGAAAACCAGTGCATGGATCCCGGTCCTGTAGATCTCTCTGATAATGCTTCTAGCTAGGACTAGCCTTTTGTCTCTTCTATAGTCTATGTTCTCATAGACCTCTAAGAAAGGAGGAGCTCACTATCCTTTTGATATTTAAAAAAATTAACCCACTTTTTTTATTTTATTGTACAAAGTCGGATTTAATGGTAGCACCTAGTTGATAACAGCCCACACTGAAGAATTATCTGGAGAGAATGAATGAATCAATGAATGAAGAAATGAATGAGTCAATAAATAGACACATTCTGCTATCAATGAGTAGCAGTGAGCCTTCTTGAAAATAAAGAAATTGAGAGTCAGAAGATGGATGTTTATTGGCTTGATGGTGTCCCTTCTTGGTTAACATGGAAGTCGTCACCTTTAGTACATCAGTGTTTGACTGAATTGGGAGGAGGATCTTTAAAGAGCTAATTCAGATTAAATGAGGCTTAATCTGATCTGACTAGGATAATTATGAAAGGGGAAATTCTGAGTCTGGCATGCACACAGGTGGACCACGGGACCAGGAAGGCAGTGATCCTGGTGTTTACTATAAACTAGAAAATGCCACAGATTGCCAGGCAACCACCAGAACCAGCGAGGGATGCTGTCAAATAGAGAGGTTAGAGTACAGTGTCAAATATCTGTAGGTAGAGAGAGGACTTCGGATGAAATTATCCTGTGTGTGCCTTGATCTCAAACTCTGTGTCTCCTGAGATGTGAAGATGTGAGTGCCACTGTGTGAACCTACACTCTACACTGATTTAACAACTACCCAAGGTCACTCAGGGCTGCAGAAATGAAAAGCCTAAATCTGCTTCTTCTGTATTCCATGGCTTCCCAAGCATCCCAGTCTCCCTGACCTTCAGGAGCACACAGATTGTATTTTCCCATGCCATTTGACACTATGATATGGCATGTAGTGGCCCAAGTAGATCTCAGGTGTCTTTCTCACTCACTTTCCACTTTATTGATTAGAGCAGACATTCTTGCATGGCATGGAACCCAAAACTTCAATCTAGTCTAGCTAGCCATCTTTCTGGGGGATTTCCTCTCTCTATTCTCCCAAATGCTGGAATAGCAGGCTACCAATATACATGCTTGGCTTTTACATGCATTTTAAGAATCTAAACTCAGGCCTTCATGCTTGCTATCCACTGAGCTATCTTCCAGATGCAAATTATTTCTGTTTTGAAACTTATACATAACACGGTGATGAACATCTATGTATTCATTTTCACCTGCAATGCTCATTTTTTTCTTCTGAACTTATGACTATAATCACTTGGTCAAAATGTAAGAAGAAATTTTAGGAGTCTTGGTGCATTAGGCAAGATTGTTTTCCATAAATTTTGGCAAATTATTACCCCAGAAGTAGAATGGGAATATAGTATTTCAATATACCCCATCAGGGATAAGAATTATCACGTGACAAAACTATTTTCCTACTTGATGGATGAAAACCAATAACATCTTGTCAAGGGGATGAGACTAAGATGTAGGCAAGCTTTTAGCGATCAATTTGCTTCAAGGTTCTCATTTCCCCAATGCTACTTTCTTTACAGTTCAGTCTTGTTTGCCATTCATTACACTGGCTTGACTAGAATGGCGGCCTTTAGTCCATGATCCTCTGTACTTTTCCTACTTTTCTGCCTCTATTCTTTTTCTTTCTCCCCCCACCCTCAGTGTCATCACAGATTTTTTTAATGTAATGCAATCAGTTTAAATACATGCATGCATACAGTTTCAATTTCAAGCATAAAGATATGGATACCTTTCTAAATCTATGAACCATCCCCCACATCATCATCTTCCTTTTCTGAGCCTCTGTGAACATTATCTGATACTGTTTTCCACATTTTTCTTACTCTTAAAGATCATTGGCCTATCCAGAAACCACAGTCTTATGAATATCTGTATTGCTGAATAGTAGGTATTCAAAAAATAATATTTTTAAATGATGGTTGGAATGGTGGGTGGATAGATGGATGAGTGAGTAAATGGGTGGAAATTTGGATAATTATTCTATTATGTCTAAATAAGTTAGCAGTTATCATCTGAGGCTCTGAATATATAACGGTCTTATTATTAATGATCAGTGGGCAAATATCTGGTGATTTTCACCAGATAAAACTTACTGAGTCATGTACCGATAACCCTGATGCTTTGGTGTAGACAGAGTACTTATTTAGCAAATGAATGAGCTAACTAGTGTTTAATTACCATATCTTACTATCTAGTATTTTATTGTTCAAATAACTAATAGACTGTGCACAGCCTTTCCCTGCCTGTGATCTCTATTTGATTGAATAAAGTAATTCCCGCAGGTGGAGGTGACATGTATTTCACATAAGTTGAGTCTTTTGAGACACTGGGCTTTCTCATAACCTGTCAACACCATGCAGACAGCTGCCACCCTGCTGGGAACTGAGAAGAGCAGTGAAAGGGAATTTGCACTGGCCAGATGCTCGATCTGTGCCTGGCAGGCATCACTCGTGACATTTTCAGCCACTTCTCTCATTTGTGTTTTCATGATAGTCCTGTGGGTCAGTACTCAAATCTCCTTTGATAAATAAGAAAAACAGGATCAGAAGGACCAAGGGAAACAGAAAAGTCCAAATCGGATTCCTCTGCTTAGGATGCTCAGTGTTTTCAAGGGTTATGAGTGTTCTTTTGCATGTGCCCTTCTTTTATCGATTCTAAGGAGGACACTTGAAATGTTATCCACACTAATGTACTATTTAAGTTAACTGATCTCTTTGCCTCTGCAGCTGTGTAGCAGAAAGTTTTCCTGGTCTGTAGGACTAGTCTCCCCCAATGCGCCTATGTGTCTTTCAGCCTCAGTTTAGACCACTTTCTTCCAGATCCAGCTTCCACCCACCACCATCTATCACTGCAAGCTCTGCTCAATTCTCCAGAAACCCAAGGATCTAATTTAAGGGAGTTATTTTCTCTCTCATGAACTGCATTACTCCTCGCTTGAATATATACAGCAGGATCAGGGATGATTCTGACAACCCAATAAAATGATTCATGTGACAACCATTTGATAAAGATACAACCCTCCATAAGTGTAAGTGGTTATTTGAACTGAGTACTGTGCTTCTGGATGCTAACTTAAGAGTTTATCTCAAGTGGGTCTGCCAAGGTTCATTTCTATATATCTGTAACAGTGCCTTTCTGTCTGAACACAAACTATGTGAGGACATAATACATCTCTACATACCTGCACATGCTTAGAGTTCAGCCTAGTATTTAGAAGATACTCCACAAAGGTGAACTGAATGAATAATGAATGTGGAGATGAGCTGTGATAAGATGAGTCAAGAAAGCCTTTCCTCCAGGACATACTCTTGGAAACCTTCCAGTTTCTCACTTGGGGAGCCAGTGTCTTCTATCAATCCAGAGTTACTACACTTTCTTCAGGTTCTACCAGGGAGAGAATGGCTGATGAAAGCATCCTTGTATCTGCCTTCCCAGGGAGACTAAGTGACATCTGAAGCAACAATCTGAAGGAACATTAAGTCAAGCCTTTCTTTCACACTTGGAGAAACTGAGTCCCTGAGAACAGAAGGTGCTTATTCATAATCACCATGATTGGGTACCAGAATTCAAATCTCTGAATATTAAATCCAGTTTTTCCCACTACTCAAGCAATCAATAAGCTTGCTCAAAAAGCATTTAGACTCTACACTGGGCTGTATAATTCCAAGGCTATCCATGTTGTTCTTCATCTCACCTAGGATTTTAGCCATCTCTCTTTCTGGATCTTGGTAGAATTTCTCCCTTTACACCCATGAAATCATCACCACAATCAAGATAAAAAACATATAAATCACCGGATTTCTGAGTATTCTTTTGTATTTTCTATAATTTTGTTTCATAGTAAGAAAACTTAATGTAAGATCTATCCTTATAAGAAAAAAAACCAGTCTGTGTAGAATATGCCATTATTAATTATGTTCTCCCTGTGGTAGAGCAGATCTCTAGATCTCAGTCATCCCTGAAGCACAAACAGTTCTTCATTTCACAGAGTCGTAAAGGTTAGAGGATTCAACATGGATCTTCACTTTTTATTGTATCCCATACAACCTACATTAATGTAATTCACATGAGGGGAACTATCAAAGTGAGAGAGGGCTTTAGATTTATAAAGATCTATGGGCTTATTTAAAGAGAATTTTAAAGGAAATGTGGGGGCATCTCTCAAGAATTAACTTCTTCATAATGTATTTCTATAGTTGTTTCCTCATCCATTTACTTACTATATAGAGAGAAATATTTGATATTGATGGTGCATGTCATTGAGCTGAATCCCAGAGAGATATTTTTTTTTCCTTTCACACTTAAAACCTAGTGGGATAATCAGATACAATTTCCCTCTATCACCCTTCTACTCTGGACCCAACTACTACTTTCCCTCTTCTTAGGAAGAGGGAAACCTAGCTCTGCCTTCTACTGGGTGTGTTGTCAGCAGTGGAATTGAATTATGAATATTTAACCCGGAATAAGTTGAAATTGATAACAGGGTGACATGGAAGTGGCTGCCTTCAGCTTTGGACTCACACAGATCTCACTCTTTTGTATCTCTTCTCCTGTCCTCTGTCTCTTGAAATAGGGCTTTACAGTATGATCAAGATTGGCCTAGAATTCAATATGTAGCTCAGGCTGCTCTCAGACTTATAGTTTTTCCAACTTCAGCTTCAGAAGTGCTGGAGCTACTTCTGGATGACTCTATGCCAAGGCTTTGGGCCTTAAAACTGTCTGTGTGACTTGAAGCAACTCTTCTCCATTTTACCTTGTGTATTACATCTGTGCAATGGATTGCATGGACTTATATAACACAGTTGCTTTAATACTGCATGAAATAACATGGGCAGGGAACTCAGAGTCTTGGCTGTTCTGTGATCAGCAATAGTATCATATGTTCAGGAGTCCGTAAGGCCATGGAGAATGTTACTGAACTGGGCTCAGTGGATGAAAGGAACATGTTGGAAAAGAGTTCAACACCCTTCACAATCATGGAAATGCAAACTAAAACTACTTAGAGATTTCACCTCATCAGAATGGCTATCAAGAAAAGAAATGACAAAAATGCTGGTGAGGATGAGGGAAAAGTGGAAGCATTATTCACTGCTAGTGGGTATATAAGCTGGGAAAACTAGTGTGGAAATCAACATGAAGTTTTCTCAAAGAAAAGAAAACAACCTTAAATATAGAACCATCCTGTGATGCAGCTATGTTACTCTTAGCTATATACCCAAAGGACTATTAAGTCCTACCATACAGATATTGTTCTACTCAAGGAGATGGAATGTACCTCATTGTCCATGAACAAATGAATGGATAATGAAATGTGGTATAGATACTCAATGGGATTTTATTCATCCAGAAAGAAAAATGAAGTCATGGAACTTTTAGAAAAATATAGGCAATTGGATACTATTCTATTATGCAAAATAAACAATGTCCATAAAGACAAAATAAAGAATGTTTTCTATCATATTCATGTGTGTATGTGTGCACATAGGTACATGTGATAAAACCATAAACAGGACTATGAATGGCTGAAGAGAGGTTTAAGGGAGTTGGAGATGATATTGGAATGAATGTGACAGGAAGCAGAAGTGAGCAACTGAGGAAAAGGGAGGGGTCTATAGCAAGTCAAGGTGTGAGGCAAGCAAGAAGAAAGGCAGTTACTTTAAGAATAATGCATGAAAATGCTGTGAGGAAAACCAATACTCTGAATGTTATACTTAAAAGCTAAGGGAAAAAAGAACAAGAAAAGAAAGGAAGGAAGGAAGGAAAAAAGGAAAGAAGGAAGGAAGGGAGAGAGAGAGAGAGAGAAAGAAAGAGAAAGAAAGGAAAGAAGGAGAAAGAGAGGAAGGAAGGAGAAAGGGAGGGAGGGAAGGCAAGGAAAGGAAAAAAACCACAATTAAAGGCCATGAGAATTTGTTGGCAGAGGAAATAGGACTACAAGAGCTAAAGAGGAATTAGTTTTGGCAAACTCAACGGCCTATGCAGCCATTCCTCTAACCACCCAGCACTTTTCAGATGGGTCTCCCTGTGGCCAGCTTTTCTTCAACACCAGCATCCACTATGTGTCATTGGGCAATCTCTTAGGGAAAAGCTAGAGCTCGTTACCCACTCCTGTGCTGATCATAAGTGCTGCCTGACAGAATGTGGCAGGAGCTAGAGTGGCCTGGACAAAAGCCAGTGACAGTCTCCTGGCAGGTACAAGTGAGGCAGAAGAGAGACAAGGCTGGGCCCCAGCTTCATCTATTGGTTCACTGCTCTCAGAAGAGTCACTGTGAGTTACTGTGATCACCACACTCTGCTCTCTCCAAAGTCCCCAATAGGCTCCAAGAGGGATGTAAAAAGGAAGCAGAATGGGGCTGTTGTAATGTAGGGAGGAGGCAGAACTCTGACTGACCAAGTCCAACTCAAAGGCTTTGGTTCCCGAGTCTGATGGTGGAACTTGAGAGGGCCTAGTCTTCTTCAAACGGAATTCATTCAGCAAGAGCTTCAGGATACAATAGAATTCCTGCAGTGGCAGTACTGAACTGCCATGTTGAGTCTGTCTTCAGGACAGCTCCTTGTTAGCCTTGCTGAAGCCTGGGGCAAGTGATTTCTGCCTCATTCTATAGAATAGAAACAGTTAGTTCAGGTTCCCCAGAGGGAACTGGGGGCTTGTAAGTGAGTTGCCTACTTTGAACTTGGGCATTTTCACATATAGATTTGGCTGAGCAGTGCTACCTTTTAGTGTTAAAGTGGAATATGTCTACAAAGTACGCTCCCTAGAACCAATAAGCTTCCTTTTCCAGCTGTCCACTACCTGCCTTAGTCATGGGCTCACAGGCTTTCTGCAACCCTCCGCCTCTGGTTCTTCATTCTCTGCCTCTATGGATGCTGGTCTTTAACATCCACATCCTTCCTCTTCCTCCCCTCTTCCCTCCTGCACATTCCCTTCCATTCTTTACTTCTTTTATCAACATTGTCCTGTGATTACTTGAGACCCATTGTATCCTTCCTTGTCCAGGAAGGCTTCTCCACTCAGACCAGGAAGAAATCATTGTTTCTTTGTACGGATGCTGTGACCTGATTTGGTGCATCTATATGTGTTCTGTTGGCCTGTGTCAATGGCTTTGATTGTGCCCTTTACCCTGGCCTGTGTGCTTCCTGAGGGCAGGGCCTTGTCCCAGTACCTCTATAGTGTGGAGCACATCCAGCATATGTCATGACTACCCAGAAAAATACTGAAAATTTTGAAAACTGCTTATCTACCATGTTCCTTCCTCAGGACTAACTGCAGTGTCTTTAATGTCGTGCCCTCTCCCCCCCACACACACACACTCACAAAGAACAGAGGAAAAGATACGAGGACAAGGAGCTGCATTTTTGCACAGGTACAGTGTCTTACAGCCACATCCACAGCCACACTTTTAGGAAACACTACAGTGACATTTGCAGATAAAAAGATGTTAGTCAAGGAAGTGAGGTGACTTCTACAATGACAAAACCCTTGGGATTTTTATATTTGTCTGAAGCCAATGTTTGTTCTTTCAGCATATCCTATTGGGCTCCCCAGGATGTAATTATATTGGTATGATCATAGCTGAGGTTTTTAATTTCCTGTCTCTTCCTATCTGGACCCAAGCTTTGGATTATATTCACAAAGTGACATGCATTCAGCAAAGGACTTCATCTACCCAGGAGTCAGTCTAGGCTGTAGTCCTTTACCTGGGATTCAGGGTACAGAACTATGGGATGACATAGAGGAATAATATCCTACTAGTTCTGCTAGACTCTCACTGAGATTTTGCATTCCCTTTCTTTACAAACAGCAGCAACGAACACTAGTGTGTTAACAGCATCTGTGCCTTTGTCGTCAGTAGAAATTACATATAGCTTGATATCATATTTCATTTGTTGCAGATGTCTTAAAATATAGCTTATGCTCATAGCTACTTTGAATTTATGGTTATTATTGCATCTGGTACTGGATCTTTTAATTTGATGTGTCACTAAAGAAGCATATATATTATTACGCTACAAGTTGTGGTTTATTTTTTTTAAAAAAAGATTTTGATAAATGATTTCTTTTAGAATGCTTTTGTATTTGGCTCCATGCATTAAAAACAGAATCGTAATATGTGTGGGGCCTCTGGCTTCATGAGACTGACATAGAATTTCATGTATTAATGCAAGAACACATGCAAGAAAATTGTCTGGTCTTGAGCAATTTTCAGGGTGGATGGAAAGCCTACAATGGTTGGTAGTGGTCATCCCTAAACTGAAGTGAGTATAGCTATTTCCATTTTAGGTTCAGGGTCTTGCAGAGTGTTTTCATGTGCCTATTTACTGATGCATTGATTTTATTATGATTCAATTATTCATTTTGATATTAAATCATTCTGATTTTAAGATGCTGCTTATGCTGGCATAGTTCCTCCCTTTATGTAATTGTCATTATCTCTGTAACTTAAGAATTGGGTATTGTCAACCATTTTTGCAGAAACGAATGAGGCTCAGAGAGTTACTAAATGACAGGGCAACGTTTTGAGCCTTCAGCTTCTTTATAGTGATACACTGGTATTTATTTCTGATTTCACTACTGATTACTATAAGCTGCTCAATTTCCTGGGGTGTGATTCTACCCCCTCATTCTTACACTTATACTTTATCTTTGAAATTGATAGTAGACAATGAAAACTGGCTGACAGCCTTTTTGGGGAGTCATATAATATCATTGACCTGGAAGGACTCTTGAGATCATTGATTGAGTTAGTGTGGAAAGAGAGAGACCCAAAGATAATGAAGAACACACTCAGAGGGAGACAAAGCTGGGGTTAGATTCTGCACCTTACCTGCAGGCTGGTGCTCACCCTTCCGGGTGATACAGAACCACCTACTGAGTAATCATGGACTCTGCTAGTATACAGCAGACCCTCTCCCACCCCAGGCTCTACAAAATGTTCCAGCTCCCAGCAGTCTAGGGCACTCACAGCTGGGAAAGGTGATGGCTTTCAAAGAAAGCCCTCCAGAAATGTGGAGCCTTCTGCCACCAATGCCTATCATAATGAGCTTCCCTCTGGGGTGTAAGTCATGTGGAGCAATCTGAGATTCCATGTGGGTATTTCATGAATAAATAATCCCCAAGATTGAGCATTTCTGACTGAACCAGGTTTTTTTTTTTTTTCTGTTGTTTCTTTTTTAAGAATAATGTTGGAACTCAGAAAGGGAGGAAAGGGGAGGGCAAGGAGGAGAATGACTATTATCAAATAGTCAAATCAAGTGTGGGGGAAAAAGATGGCCTCCAAGATGACCTGGACACCACTGTCACTGTGGACCTGTGTCAGGTGGGACATATATCATCAGGACACTTCTGAGGAAGCACTAGTGGTTTACTTCACCAGGCCCTGGGCGGAACTGGTTGAGAGTGGCATTCTCGAGAGAAACCTTCCCCTAGCTCCAACCCCTTCACCATAGATTAGATCTGCATCTCTACCATATATTTTCCTGGAGTGCAATACTTCAGAGTATCCATCAAACTTGCAATCATATCCTTAGATAAAGATAGAGACACAGGCATGAACAAAGACACACAGGCATAGATATAGAAAGTGTCCAAACATACACCTGGGCTTAGGCACAGACACCTCTACCACTGCAGAAACAGGTACCCGTCCAACATCTGTTCTATTTAACAAACCTCAACCCATAGCAGCGTTGCTTTTTCCTGAACCCTTATCCTCTAGCCCACATGGTGAATGTAAGTAAATATTTATCCAGTGTACAAATACATTCTGAACATGCTGACCCTTTGTGAAGATCCTCATTTAAGCATTCATATCTTTTAACTCACTGAGTTCTGACACACAGCCCTATGATTTGAATGCCATTGTCTGTTTTACAGATGAGCAATGGGTATCATAATCATTTTTCCTTTGTTCCCAAGGCCACAAAGCTAATCAACCTTACCCACCCCCTTCCTCTGATCCTTTTGCCCTGTCCTCATTCAGAGAGCAGCTGTGGCATGCTCAGTGCACCAGGAGATGTGATCAAGGAGTCTCTTAGTATGCAGGAAGTTACAAGCTTCTCAAAGACACAAGATGCTCATAGGAAGCTATGAGACCACTCTGCTCAGCAATCCATTTTCTCCATCTAAATTAGTGCAAGCTATAATTGCTAGAGGAAGGAAATATGAAATGTCAGTTTGAACCCAACTCACAGAATCACTGGCTAAGAAAGAATCACAAAGAGGAAGCCAAGATACCAAGGAGACTGGGGTTAGACACTCCCAGGAGGGACTTAGGACTGTTGCCTGGGTTCTCTCCTAATGTTCTCAGATCTATCATTGATGTTAAGAGATATTAAGGAATAGTGATTGCTGCTTCCTGTTATTTTTGATGTTATTTTTATGTTTGTGTGGCTATGTTCTTTTGAGTTTGTTGAAAGATTCCTTTCCTGCTTTTTCTAGGGTGTAGTTTCCCTCCTTGAGGTGGCATTTTCCATCTATTATTCTTTGTAGGGCTGGGTTTGTGGAAACATACTGTGTAAATTTGGTTTTGTCAAAGAATATTTTGGTTTCACCATGTATGATAATTGAGAATTTTGCTGGGTATAGCAGCCTGGGCTCGCATTTGTGTTCTCTTAGAGTCTGTATGAAATCTGCCCAGGATCTTTTAGCTTTCATAGTCTCTGGTGAGAAGTCTGGTGTAATTCTGATAGGTCTGCCTTTATATGTTACTTGACCTTTCTCCCTTACTGCTTTTAATATTCTTTCCTTATTTTGTGTATTTGGTGTTTTGACTATAATGTGATGGGAGGAATTTCTTTTCTGGTCCAATCTATGTGGAGTTCTGCAGGCTTCTTGAATGTTTATGTTCATCTCCTTCTTTAGGTGAGGGAAGTTTTCTTCTATAATGTGGTTAACGATATTTACTTGTCCTTTAAGTTGGGAATCTTCACTCTCTTCTATACCTATTATCCTCAGATTCTGTCTTCTCATTGTATCCTGGATATCCTGGAATTTGGGCTAGGAGCTTTTTGCATTTCGTGTTTTCTTTGACTGTTGTGTCAATGTTTTCTATGGTAACTTCTGCACCTGAGATTCTCTCTTCTAGCTCTTGTATTCGGTTGGTGATGCTTGCATCTATGACTCCTGATCTCTTTCCTAGGTTTTATAAATCCAGGGTTTTCTCCCTTTGTGATTTCTTTATTGTTTCTATTTCTTTCTTTCGTTCCTAGATGGTTTTGTTCACTTTCTTTGTCTGTTTGATTGTGTTTTCCTGTAATTCTTTAAGGGATTTTTGTGTTTCCTCTTTAAGGGTTTCTAGTTGTTTACCTGTGTTCTCTTGTATTTCTTTAAGGGAGTTATAATCTTCAATCATCATCATGAGATGTGTTTTTAAATCTGAGTCTTGCTTTTTTGGTGTCTTGGGGTATCCAGGGCTTGCTGTAGTAGGAGAGCTGGGTTCTGATTATGGCAAGTAGCCTTCGTTTCTGTTCCTTATGTTCTTGTCCTTGCCTTTCACCATCTGATTTTCTCTGGTGTTACCTGGTCTTACGCTGTCTGACTGTGGCTTGTCTTTCCTGCAAGTTAGGTGTCAATACTCCTTGAAGACCAGTTCTCTTTGAGAGGAATTTGGGTTTGGAGAGCTGTGGTACAGGGTCAGCTCTAGGGTACAGACAGAAACTAGAAGGATCTAGTTCCCGGTTGTCCCTTGTTTCCTTTGTCCTGATGACTCTGCAAGGGTCCCTATTGATCCAGTGAATTTAAACAGAAGTGGTGGTCTTGCCTATGCTTAAAGTGTGTCGGCACTCCTGGTATACCAGCTCTCTCCTGGCACTATTTGAGTGTGGAGCCCTGTGTCACAGGGTCCACTCCCCAGCCACAGAAAGTAACCAGAAGACCACTCCTCAGTCCCTGTGTCCTGTGGATTCCAGGTGGGACCCTCTGAGCAGACAGGGTTGCCCACACTCCTGGGAGTTTAGCTTTCTCCTGGCACTATTTGACTATGGAGCCCTGTTGGCCCAGCTACAGATGGAAACCAGAAGCCTCTTTGCCCCTGGCTGTTCCTCAGTCCCTCTGTCCCAAGGATTCCTGGCAAGTCCCACTGAGCAGTGTTGCTCCTCTTACCCCTTCTTAAGGGCCTTTCCACACTCCTTGCAGGCTGACTTTCTCCCAGTGCTATTTGGCTATGGAGCACTGGTGGCCCAGGCAGAGGACTCACGCCACAGATGGAAACTGGAAGGCTCCTTCCCAGGCTCTTTCCCTTATTTTATTTGATAGTATTTTGGCCTTTCTTAACATGAAAGTTAGATAAATAGATTTTTATCAATATTTTTTTATTTTAGATTTTGCTGACATGTTTAGAAAGACTCTTCCACCCACTGAGATAATTTATAAATATCCACTAATTTTTTCCAAAGAATCCCAAACCGAATTTTAGGTGAATGTATGATTTCTGTATGTGTACATTGTTTTTCCTCTGTCAAGATGGAGTTTTTTTTTTATAATTGGATATTTTCTTTATTTACATTTCACAAGTTATACCCTTTCCCAACCCCCTCCCCCCAAACTCCCTATCCCATCCCTCTTCCCCTGCTTCTATGAGGGTGTTCCCCCAACCACCCACCCACTGCCACCTCCCCACCCTCAAATTTCCCTACACTGGGGCATTGAGCCTTCACAAGACCAAGGGCCTCTCCTCCTGTTGATGCCTGACAAGGCCACCCTCTGCTAAGTATGCAGCTGGAGCCATGAGTCCCTCCATGTGTACTCCTTGGTTGGTGATTTAGTCCCTGGAAGCTCTGGTGGGTCTGGTTGGTTGATATTGTTGTTCTTCCTATGGGGTTGCAAACCCCTTCAGCTCCTTCAGTCCTTTCTCTAACTCCTCCATTGGGGACCTCGTGCTCAGTTCAATGATTAACTGTGAGCATCCACCTCAGTATTTGCCAGGCTCTGGCAGAGCCTCTCAGGATACAGCTATATCAGGCTCCTTTCACCAAGCACTTCTTGGCATGCACAATTGTATCTGGGTTTGGTGATTGTATATAGGATGTATCCCCAGGTGAGGCTGCCTCTGGATGGCTTTTCCTTCAGTCTCTGCTCTACACTTCTTCTCCGTATTTGCTCTTATGAGTATTTTGTTCCCCTTTCCAAGAAGGAACGAAGCACCCACACTTTGGTCTTCCTTCTTCTTGAGCTTCATGTGGTCTGTGAATTGTATCTTGGGTATTCTGAGCTTTGGGGCTAATATCCACCTCTCAGTGAGTGCTTACTATGTGTGTTCTTTTGTGATTGGGTTACCTCACTCAGGGTGATATTTTCTAGCTCCATCTATTTGCCTAAGAATTTCATGGATTCATTGTTTTTAATAGCTAAGTAGTACTCTGTTGTGTAAATGTACCACATTTTCTGTATCCATTCCTCTGTTGAAGGACATCTGGATTCTTTTCAGTTTCTGGCTATTATATATAAGGCTGTTATGAACATAGTGGAGCATGTCTCCTTGTTATATGTTGAAGAATCTTTTGGGAATATGCCCAGGAAGGGTAAAGCTAGGTCCTCAGGTAATACTATGTCTAATTTTCTGAGGAACTGCTGGACTGGTTTCCTGAGTGGTTATACCAGACAAGTAGTACATTTGTAGACATACACTTTTTCATGCTGAGGTAAAAATAGGATAATAAGAGCACTCCATGGAACTAAAGCAAGAAGTAAATGAGATAGCTCATATGAGATCAAAGTGACAACTTCTCAGTAGATGTCAGGGTTTTTATTACTATTACATGGAGTGCATTCTCTCCCTGCAAATCGTGATTCATCTCCACAGCTGTCCCAGTAAATTCCTGCCTGGCTTAGTTACTTATTCCATTGCTGTGAAGATATACCATGACCAAGGCAACTCATGAAAGAAAGCATTTAATTGGGGTTTGTTTACAGGTAGAATGAGCACATAACCATCATGGTGTAAAAGCATGGTGATACACAGCAGGTATGATGCTAAAGCAGTAATTGAGGGCCTAGATTTTATCCACAAGCTGTAGTCAGAGAGAGAGCCTGGGCCTAGCATGGGCTTTTGCAACTTCAACCCCCTACCCCAGACCCCAGTTACACACCGCCTTACACCTCCAAATCCTTCAAAAAAACAGTTCCACCAACTAAGGAACAAGCATTCAAATATATGCCCTTGTTAGGACCGTTCTCATTCAAACCACCATACGGAGGGCCTCAGACCCTGTATCATCTTAATTGCTTTCCCAACAAGCTAGTCCCCAAGGTGATGTCTCACTTTGTTTTGTAAAATGGGGTGATTTATGATTTATATCACTGTGTTTGGAAGGAGTCAGTAGATAGACAGGCTATAGTGCTGAAATTATGGTGTGACCATTACAGATGTACAGCAAACAGCTATTATTATCATAGTGGTTATTGTAGTTTCTATAATTATTATTTTTTTAACTATTCACCATCATTATTAGCCTGAGTAAAATTAAAACTGCTGCTAGAATCTTTGTTGAAGCCCATAGCGTTTATGATGAAGGCTAGCGCTCATCAGTACCTGACACAAAGATCCCTCTCTAGCTTGTCTGCTGCCCTGCCTTCTTGACATTCTAGCCATCCTGCATCTCATATTGGTTGGTCCCCCATCAGGGTATATACCATCTTCTACTCCAGGCCTCAGCATGTGCTGTTCATTCTGGTGCAACACCATTATTCTGACCATCATTATTTTTTTTAATGGTTTGCTACCAGTCCTTGATATCTAAAGTGCAATATTGCTTCACAGTTTCTGTGGGTCCTTTAGACCCACTGATATTGCCATTCAAACCACCACACTGTCAGTGGGTCTGAATGAAAATGGTCCTCACAGGGTCATATATTTGAATACTTGGTCCCTAGTTGGTGGAAATGTTTTTGGGAGGATTAGGACGTATAAGGGGTTGTGTCACTGGGACCTGGGGTAGGGGGTTGATGCTGCAAAAGCCCAGTGAGTCCTTTAGACCCATTGTTAGATATAACATGTTATATCACATCCAGGAAACAGCCAGGTGCCCAGAATAAATAAGATAACCATGGAATATTTCACATGAGCAAATGGACCACCTGGGACTACAGGCCTTCTCTAGTTCTTTCTTGGGCTCCTTACATTTTTTTTTCTCTTTCTTTCTTTCTTTCTTTTCCCTTTTCTTTCTTTCTTTCTTTCTTTCTTTCTTTCTTTCTTTCTTTTTTTTGAGACAGAATTTCTCAATGTAGCCCTGGCTGTCCTGGAACTCACTCTGTAGACCAGGCTGGCCTTGAACTCAGAAATCCTCCTGCCTCTGCCTCCCAAGTGCTGGGATTAAAGGCTTGAGCCACTACTGCCCGGCTGGCTCCTTAAATTTTTTTTTTTTTCATATTTTATTTACATTTCAAATGTTTCCACCTTTCCAGATCTCCCCTTTGGAACCTCCCCATTCCCTCCACCCTCCCCCCTGCCACTATGAGGGTATTTTCCCACCCACTCAACCACCCACCCACTCTTGTCTTCCCTTCTAGGCATTCTCCTATACTGGGGCATCTAATACCCTCAGGCCCAAGGGCCTCTCCTCCCCCTGATGGATAACAAGACCCTCCTTTGCTGCATTTGTGGCCAGCACCATGGGTCCCTCCATGTATATTCTTTGGTTGGTGGATCAGTCTCCAGGAGTATTGGGGGTCAGGACTTACATTTTTAAGCCATGTTTTTTGAAACGTTTACCAAACTATGCATTACCAATTCTTAATGCTTTCTCTATACTTGCTATTACTGAGTATTTCAGAATAATAACTGAGTTTATTTTTCATGCAAACTCAATTATCAGAGTATTAGTAAACCCATTTTTAATAAGAATCTGGAAGTTTGAAGTTAAGAGACTTACTTAAACCAAAAACAAACAAACAAACCTTTCAGCTTGTGTAGCTACTACTCTGCTGCAGGGCAGTCTGACTCCAAACAAGCGTTTTCACATGGAGGATGCAAGTCCTGCAAGAGGCATTGAGAAAGATAGGTGGGAGGAAAGCTTGACTCCAATCAGGCAGCTGTTGCCTCTTCCTCCCCCACCATAGCTCAACAAAACAAGGTTTCCTGTTGTTACCAGAGAATGATTAGTGTGCCTCAGTGGGGGCTTGTCACTCTCTGGGCTCTGAGTCATACATTCACACCTCTCTATGAGAGGCACAGACCTTTCCTAGTATCTATTAACAGTGAGCCATACCAGCATCTGTTCCCAGCTGCCCTGCCTAATGCTTACTCTGTGTGATGCACAGACTAACAAAGCTGAATGGCACTCAGATGAAGCATTTGTCCCCCTCAGGTGATGGGGGCTGTATTCTCACCCAATCTGTTGGAGTCTGGCTGATTCCAGTTTAAAACCAAAATTTTCTAGTGGGAAAAAGGAGCAGAATTAGAATATATGAGCTAGATTCACATTTGGAAATGTTTAGATGATATCTGGGCATAGGGTAAGAGACCAAGTTACAAAGAAACTAAATGCGATCTAGAACCATCCTTAATCTAGTGCCTGTCATGCAGTAAGTACTCAAATATTTATTGAATAAATGAACAGTAAGTGTGTTTTCAAGTTTGGAGAACACATTTGTGTATATCAAGTTATTGTAGTTTTATAACAGTCTAGAGTTGTAAGCAAAACAAATGTAGCTCACATTTTAAATACACATAAGAAGATAGAGTTTGAGAGGGGGCATCATGTAGGAGAAAGAAGATGAGTTTTGGAGGTAGGCAACAGTGAATTCAAAGTTTTTACAACTCCACATTAAACGGATGATTGTCTTAGCTCTTTGTGTGGCTTTTTAACAAAACAAACAGGCTGGTTACTTTATAAAGAATGGAAATATATTACTCATCATTTCAGAGCTAAGAGATCCATGATCAAAGTACCAGCAGGTTAATTGTCTACTTCAAGCCTGGTCTTTGCTCCCAAGATGACATTGTAAAGACTGTGTCCTCTAAATGGGTGGAAAGTAACTTCATAACACATGGGGGATAGCCAAAAGGCAAGAGTTCTCCACTAGGACATTTGCTTCTATTTGCATGGTCTTAACCCTCAAAACGCTATCACCTTAGGAAGGCCCTATATGTAAAGCCTGTTGCCTTGGTGATTACATTTCTGAATGAATTTTGGATGCATTTTAAACTTTCACATCTTAGAAGTTAGCAATGTCCTTTAAAGGAGAGGGAATGACACACAGATAAGGGGAAGAAATCCTTGAAACAGTAGAGGCAGATATAGGGTCACAAAGTTCCAAGCCTGGAAATCAGAAAAGCTAAAAGTAGTCCTCAGGAGTTATGAAAACACAAAATTGCTCCCTATCCGGTACTGAGTGACCATGACTTTGTCAATATCTCGATCTTCTTTGACTTAAAATCTCCAGACCTGAGACACAATTTACCCAGCTTACCTACTTTGTGGTATTTAATATGCAGCTCAAACAAAGAACCACAGGGTTTGGACCTTTTATTGCTATGTTGGTTCGTAGTGTTGTGGACCACATGTACCTAGGGGCCAGGAGTTAGGGTGGGGATTGTGTAAAGAGCAAACAGGCTCTTGCCATCCATCTTTCTCTAAGTCATAGAGTAACTAGACACTGATGCTTGCTTATCGCCTTAACTTCTATAGGCGCTCTGAGATGCCTCTAACAACAGTTTGTTGATGCTTAACTGTGGCATGGAAGAACTCCAATGGATATGTGTGCATAGCCTTCCCTTGCCTGAGTGACCAGGGATAGTGACACAACTCCCCTAAAATCTATTTCTGCAGTTACCCAATGGAAGAAAAAATTAGGCAGCTTACATAGCTATTAGGAAACCAAAAGCAATTACATAGAACAAAACAAAACAAAAACTACACTATCCTTTGCACATAGCACATGCCCAGAACATCATTAATGTGGAAGACAGTACTGATGATGGTGGTAATGTCTGTCATGGACTAGATTCTCATGTAGGGTCTGGTACCCTGAACTTAAACCTATCAGTCTAGCTTGCCTCTGTCTCTGAGGGACCCACTGAACCTCTTATTCACCCCTTATTTCATGCTACTGGGGCAGTTCAGAAGTACAACAAAGTATAACTCCCCAAAACCTAAACTCAGGCCAGAATGATGGATTGAGTTCTCAAGCTTTAAGGAAAATATGCAGCGTCTGCCCTGAACTCCTTTTCTCTCTTGTGCTTAGTTGCTTCATTTCCTGTCTGGACATAATTGCTCCTCTTGGCTTAGCAAGAGCCTTGTGTCAGGCCTTTGTGTCTTAAGTAGAGCTCCCCATGTGTACACTGCTTATGCAGAATTGATCTTTTTAAGAGCTATCCATCTGCTCATTTGTAGTCTTTAGGTCCCACAGATAGGAGGCATCTTTTGGTTATTTTTTTTACTTCTCTGTTTTTTCTCTGTCATTCTTTTACTTTCCAGTCCATGTCTTTCACTTACCCCTCTCTTAGCTTGCTCATCTTCTCTTTCTCCCTGACTCTCTTCTTTCTATATGTTTTCTCTCTTCTTTATTTCTCTCTTTCTCCTATTCTGTCGCTTCAGTTTTATGTCTCTTTTCCTATATTTCTTCTGTCCCCACTTGACTGTCCTTTACTCACCGTGTGTGTATCTCTCTGCCTTTGGGGCTATCTGCCCATCTGTCTATCTTACTATCTATTTTCTGCTTCTCTTTACTAGCTCTCAGTGACTATGTGTCTGGGCCTCAGTTTTTGTTCTTTTCCCATCCACTTCTCTGTGCTTGTCTCCTTTCCTGTTCTCATTTTCTCAGATCCTCTCTCCTTCTATCTATATCTCTTTCTGGCTCTTGCCTTTTCTAATACCTCTGATTGTGTTTACATTTTAAAGTGTTGTGTCTTCCCAACATCTTCAACCCTTTCCATGCTTCAAACCTAGGCAGTCTCCTAAAGATGTCATTTTATAACTGTAACATCTCCACCCCTCTCAAAAATAGTCTCTAGCCTAAATCTAGGGACAATCACACCATTCTGCTTATGTAATCTACATTGCCTCTTTATACAGAACCAAGCATGAAGGACCTAGAATGGGAATACAGGGCCACAACAAGGAATAGCACATCCTACTTGGACAGAATCTTTACAAAGTACAAATTTCATAGAGCCTGAGTTTATGCTTTCTGTTGTTTTCCTTGTTTCATTTGAACACAATTACCTAACTCATCTTCTGTCAGGCTCTGCTTTGGGAGCTGTACAGCCATGAATAAATCCTAAAGCCTTTCCTCCAAAAGCATACACTTTCTTTAGTAGACAAGGAAACTGGTAATGACATTCAGTTATATCATAGATTTAAGCAGTGTACCCACAAGATAGTCTAGTAAGAAGAGAAGGCTCTATGAAAGACATAACAATGAGGTATAGTGAAAAGGACTTGTCTGAGGTCACTGCTGTATCCCAGGACATAGAACAGAATCTAGTACATATTAGCTAGCTAGTCAATAAACATGTAAGATATATGTGTATATGAATAAACGAGTGAAAGAATGAAAGAATTTAATCAGTTTTCAAGGTGTCTTGGTATTTGGAAAAAGAATTCAGACATAAATACCTTATATAGAAATGAATATGTGATTAGCATTCAGATAGCATGCAGGTTAAGGCGGTAATCAAAACTGCAGGTTTCACAGCATTTTAATCTTTAGATCTTTTAGGATTACGGGTGTTGAATAAATTAGGTATATGTAATCTGTACTGCTCACTGCCCCCAAAACTCCTAAATAGAACACACTTCTAGTCCCAACCATCCGGGTTAACACTCAGGCTGAACACATTGATACATGTTCTATCATCTAGGCTGACTCTCTTCATCCTCCAGATGTAAGCCTCAGCAACTGCCAGGCCTGAATCTTTAGTATCCTTTAGCCATAGAGAACTGCCTTACCCAATGATACCCATTTGTTCTCTTTAGGTCAGCAGTCCATGCAACAGCCAAAGAATGTGGAAATAAAAAGGTCCAGGGGTTTTGTTATTATCTGGGATGTCAATAAATGTCCTCTCGAGACTCTGAGCCTGACATGGTATCACCTGATGCTTTCCTGTGGTTCCTTTACCAAGTCTTGACTTGCTCTCTTTGTACAGATGCATCTCTCAAGACGTGTCCCCAATCATTCCCCCTGTCTAAAACTGTATTCCAGAATCTGCTTTTATACTGACTGACCTAAGGTTCAGTTTTCAATGAATAAAAAGTAGGAGACCAAGCAATAGAAAATATAAGGGTAGAGTAAATGTGGTCAAATAACGGTCAATAAGGTTCTCTAGAGAAATATAACTGATAAAATGAGTATATGAATAAATATATTTATGTGAATAAGTAGATTGTCATTGTTGTGAGGAGATACCATGACCAAGAACGACATTTAATTGGGGCTGACTTAGAGGTTCAGAGGTTCAGTCCATTATCATCAAGGAAGAAGCATGGCAGCATCCAGGAAGGCATGCTGCAGGAGCTACTGAAAGTTCTACATCTTGTCCCAAAGGCTGCTAGAAGACTGGCTTCCAGGCAGCTAAGATGAGGGTCTCAAAGGCCATGGCCACTGTGGTACACTTCTTCCAATAAGGCCATACCTACTACTACAACAAGGTCATGCCTCCAAATACTGTCATTCTCTGGGAGAAGCATATACAAACTGTCCCATAAAATAGCAACAGAAACTATTGCCCATTTTTAATTTATGTACGTTTAGTATTTATTAATATATTAAATGTGTGGCATTTATTAATATATTATTAATATTTTATAATATATAATAGATGTGTATATATGGTATTTATTTACGTGGCTTACAGCCTGGGGTCAGCTAATTCAACAATGGCTATTTATCAATGGAAGGTCTAAGAATCTAGTAGTTGGTCAGTCCACAGCTCTGACTGTCTCAGCTGGTCTTTAGTGTATGCCAGAATCCTGAAGAAGTAGTCTCTAACATTAATGAGAGAATGGAATTGCCAGAGAAAGCACACAAAGAACAGGCTGTCCTTCTTCCCTGTCCTAGCAGAAGGTGTGACCTAGATTAAAGGTGGAGTTTCCCATTTCGAAAGATATGCATTACAGGTGCATCTTCTTACCTCAGAAGACTTGGATTAAAAGTGGGGCTTCTCACTTCAAATAATTAAATTGAGAAAACGTTCCTTGCAGGTGTATCCAGCTGCTTAAGTAGTAGCTAATTCCAGAGGTAGTTCAGGTGATAACTAAAAAGAGCCATCACAAATAGGTATCCAGGGAAAAGATCGTGAAGAGCCTTGAGGGCCAAGAAAACTACTTTAGGTGCCCTTCTGGAAGTGCTGAGGAGTTACTGAACAGAGGAATATCTAATTAGAACTGGATTTACCAAGTTCACTGCCAATCATTATAATACTAAGATTGAAAGGAGAAAGATTAGAAAAAGAAAATTAGAAAAAGAACTGCAGGCTCGAATGGAGAAGGAATGGAAAATGTCATTGCTGGTGTCTGTCACCAGCTTGTTGTTCTTGCATTTGCCTTTTTACTATTCTGGGATCCAGGAGCAACATGGGAGAAGACACTCCCAATTCCCACCTCCAGTGGGACACCCTTACTAATCACTGAATCTCTAAGACTCATGTCTAATCCAGTCTGAGCTGATACTTTTTGAGAAGCTCTTTATTCATAAAATACCTACAGAAGCTTTCGTCTATACTGCCTTTATTATAGAATCCATTTTATGGAATCCCATCATATTTGTGGCAGGTCAATAAATAAGAGGAACCTCATTTGGAGAGAATTCTGTGATCTTCCCAACAATAATTGTTGACAGATTTAACAATTTGAGCATCATGACATGGTTTGAAAACAATCATTTCTGGTGTCATAGGGCTAGAATCTTGTGTTTCTAGTTGAATCTTGTATTTATAGCCTCGGCAATTTGGAAATAAATCTTACAACATTTGTAGCCTCTCTTTTGTAAATTGAGGTCATAATATTTGAATCATATAGCTGCTGTAGAGAGTTTTTGAGTCCCATACAAACACATGGTCAAAGCACAGAGATTTATTGTAGAGTGAACTTTGTTTTTGTGAGTGCGGCAACCAGGTGGAACTTGATACAAACTCTTACATTGTAAGCTAGTCCTTAGGTACCTTACAGTATACGTTCTTGGTAGTCCTTAGGAAAGAAAATTCACATTTCTAGCACACAGTTGCTCTGATGATAAAGGTGAAATCTCACAACCAATCACCTTCCATAATTGTGGGGTAATTAAAATAATACGTGAAGATGTAGATCTCCTTTTACTTATCACAACTGGATGGAAGCACTATGCTCTTCACTGTTGACTCCCGTTAACCTTTTATTTGCATTATTTTCCTAAGTAAAAACAAAATGAATAATGATTTCTAATGTGTTGAACTTATATTAATAAAAAGCAATAGAAACCAAACCAAATCAAGCAAACAATTATGCAGCTATTTCTGAGGTTTAACCATCCCCTCTTTTTCCAAGGGAAGAAGCAATGCTGTCCACATACTTTGAAACCATCAATGACCTGCTGTCCTCCTTTGGTCCAGTTCGAGACTGCTCAAGGAACAATGGGGGCTGCACCCGCAACTTCAAGTGTGTGTCTGACCGTCAGGTGGACTCCTCCGGGTGTGTGGTGAGTGTTCTTTGGCCCAGGAGCTATTCATATACTCAGGATCCTCTCTGCAAGGGGATGTGGAAAGAAGTAAAACTCTGTAAAGCAACATTTCTCAACCTTTGCATTATGACGTCCTCAGGGTCAAATGACTCTTTCACGGGGGTGACCTAAACAATCAGAAAACACACACACACACACACACACACACACACACTATACATACAAACACACACGCACATATACATAATAGTAGCAAAATTATAGTTATGAGTTAGCAACAAAAATAATTCTATGGTTGGGAATCACCATAACATGACAAACTGTATTAAAGGGTCACAGCATTAGGAAGGTTGAGAATTGCTAGCTCAAAGTTACTGCCTTTGTGTCCCTTCAAATATCAGGCTGCTGGGGTCTTCTCTTCGGTGAGGTGGGATCATTAAACCCATCTCTTTGAATTTTTAGAAAACTAAAGCGAGACAATATAATGTAAGTGTCCTTCGTGAGCAGCTCTTCGTGTCCTTCTGAATTCTAGAAGCTCATGGTGCTTTTGATATTAAAACTCAACCTGTCTTATTTTCATGAACACAGCGTACACAGGGGAAGTCATTAAGATGAAAATAGTACACAGTGTAGGTTCTTAGGTATGGTTTAGATCATGGTGCAGCTGAGACTCAAAGTTGGTAATAGGCTTTTTTGGGGAGGAAATTGGTTTAAGAAATAGATTTTGGAAAGCATGCCTCAGTTGGTATTAAGAAAATGGTGCAGACAGCTAAAACAGGGGGTTGGTATAAAGAAAGGAAATGTTTTCTTTCTTTGGGATTCCAGTATGTAGGATAAAATAGGGATACAGGAGAAGTTAAGTGAAGATACTCATTACCTATGAAAATGCATTCCAAAATCGATGGTTTCTTTTGTAAGAATTGCCTAAGGTAGTTGCTTGAATTTTAAGTTTCTGAGCTATAATTACAGGTGGAGTTATATCTCATGAACTTGAAGTTTTATCAAGTAAATGTGTGCATGTGTGCGTAGGTGTGTTGATGTGTTGAAGTGGGGACAATCCAAACATATGCTTCAGAAGCAATGTTATTGCCAGACAGGCTAAGCCCGGCATTCAGTTTTCTTCATTTGGCTCCTTTCCAACCCCTCCATGCATATCACTCACCACTTGACTTCAGTCTATGCTAGAGCCAAATGGATCTGATTAGAGGCAATTCTTTGAACATGCAGCTTGTTTTAAGGCTTCTTGCCCTTCACTTAGAGTCAATTTCTCTGTCAACCCTTGGAACAAATAAGTGGACATGCTTTCAGATCTTTGTCCTTTCTGGAGGCATCCCCCCTCTAGTAGAGGTCCTCCTATTGCCTGTACCTACCTTTCTTACGTCACTTGAAATATTTTATAGCACAGACTGCTTGCTCTAGGTTTGTCTCCAATACGCTGGGTGACAACCCAGGAAATCTGTTGATTCAACTCAATACACCAGCAATTTTCATCTTAGAACAGGAAGCAGAAGGGGGCAGGGACAATGATAGGAGTCACTACTCTGAACTAAGTTCTTCAAATGAGACTAAAAGAAGAGGGAATACACAGTTGATACATCTCTCTAGCAGTGGAGAAACAGCTGAAGTTTAAAAGAGCAGTATAAGAAGATTTTAGAATATGAGAGGAGTCGATGAACCTGTAGTTTAGATCAAGAGATCAACAGGTCTCTAGAGGTGGGTGAAGAATTTAGTGACTTCAGTTTTCAGGATTATAAGTGATGGGAAGTTGACACAGAGTAGTTCAGGCAAAAGGGGGAAACTCATTGCCAAAGGCAGTGTGCAGGTACACCTGGCTTCAGAGGCTCAAGCAACTGGGTGAGAATCACTCTCCACTTCCTATCTCTGCTTTGTCCCATGTCATGTCATCCTCTGACTTACTACAGCTTTTCTACCCTGAGTCCTGTGGACAAGAACAGCCCTTTCTTACTTGCTCTAACAACAGACCATGGATTATCACATTGGGCAAACTTGATTCTCACCCTAGCCCTTCACCAGGGTGAAATTCTGTGACCAAGGGGCTGGGCCAGACACATCTTCACATGAGTCATGTGGAATATTTCAACCAAGAGGCAGCTGCATTTGAAACATATAGCTCAGATAGGTACAGAAATAGACAACCAAGGAAATGCAAGTCCCAGAAACTGGAAGGGTTTTTGTGCGTGCTGTGCTTGCCTATGTATTAGAAGTCTGATTCAGAACACTGTTGCCAACTCTTCAGTCTTCATACTGGAAAAGTGAGACCCAGTAAGAGAAAACAAGACTTGCTCATATTGCAGCACTGATCAGTGGACAAATAATTCCAATGGGGTTTTCCAAATTTGTGTCTCCAAAGCAAGGTAGTGGCTTTTCTGAAAAGCTTATCATTTCTCATTCCTCAAATACTTAAGCTTCTTCTTCATTAGGGTTGATGTCCCTGAGCAAAGAAATTCAGAAAGCAGAAATGGGGGTGGGGCTCCATGAATATAGCATGGTGTGGTGTGCATGACTAGAAATGGGTTATCTCTCTTTCCTCTCATTAACATAACCTGAAAAAAATAAAAAGAGAGCAAGAGAAAATCCAGTAGTCTGCTATGTTACCAGGGATTTCTTTGCAGATTGAGAGGATACTGTTAAAACTCTTGGGTATGATAGATGTTAGCAAACTCTACTACATGGACTAGATAGGACAATAGCCCTTTAAAGGCTTAAAACTTGTTTATTTCACATGCATCCCCTCTTAAAAATCTTCACCTTATATATAAAAAAAATCACACCTTATATTCTCTCTCTCTCTCTCTCTCTCTCTCTCTCTCTCTCTCTCTCTCTCTGTGATATGTAGAGGTACACATTTGTGTGCTTGTATGTGTATGCTAGAGGACACGCTCTAGTGTCATTCCTCAGGCCCGCCCACCTTTTCCTTTTCTTTTGGGGTAAGATTTCTCACTGGCCTGAGCCTACTAGGCTAGACTGGCCGGCCACATCTCTGCATGTCAATGACTCTACCACATCATGTGCTGGGTTCATAAGCACATGACAAAAAGCATTTTCTCTCTCTCATGCTTGTGGGAATCAAACTCAGTTCCTCATACCTCCATCATGAATACTTTGCCAGCTGAGCTGTCTCCAAAGCGCCATTGCTCTTTGCATCAAAACAAATGAACAAACAAACCAAACAAGCAATCCCTCATAACTAGTGTGCAATGTGGGTTCCCTCCTGGAAGAATAAATGAATCTATGGGGGAATAGAGTGTCTTCCTAAGGTTTTACCACCAGGTGGCAGGATAGAGGATGAAGACCACTTCCACATCATTACTAGAGCCAATCCATTTGGAGTAGTTTTCCTGCCAAGCGGAGAGGAGTTGATCTGCATGAGATGGATTTCAGTCATAATTTAATCATTAGCTAGCTGGGAATCACACTGACCTCTCAGTTTCTTATTACTTCCAAACAGAACAACAAGTTTCAAATGCACAGATTTTATTTCCTTGCAGGATGAAAGAACACAGCTGAGGGATGGGAGAGATAGTTCAATGCTTTCTGTGAGATCAAGAGGACAGAGGTCTGGTCCCCAGAAGCCACATAAATCCTGGATTGGTATGTCAGCCTACATGTAATTGCAGCCTCAGAAGGCAGACAAATGAGATCCCTGGAGCAAGCTGACAACCAAGACTAGCTGAATCAGCAAGCTCTGAATTTGACTACGTGACGCTGCCTCAAAGAATAAGGTTTACAAAGAAAATAATAGGGGAAAATTCCTGATTCCACCTTAGTCCCCCACATGCATATGCACACATGTGCACACGCACTTACATACATGTATCCTCACACATATGCAGACATAAAGATGTATATGCACCCATGTTATATATTCATATGCATGCTAAAAAAGAAAAATTAAATAATTCAATGGACAATAATTTGGGATTTGCAGAATACCATTTCCCTATGAGACAATACTCTCTTAATAATGCTTGTATATAGTGTATATGATATTGGGGCCAGACAAATTTATGAGTACCTGAATTGAGGAGAATTCTCTATGATGTTTCTGAAAGTGAATATCATTTTTGGCCTCTTATATCTTTTGAGTGTAGGAAATGAATTTTAGTCAATTCTGTTGTTTTTTTAAACCTCCCTTTTTTCTAAGCATTCCTAGGGAGTCAAGATGATGTGTGGCATTGCGCCATCACCTCTGGTTGCTACCTGCTATTTGTTCTGCCCCCATCCATCTTTCTCCTAAATTTCTGGTACCTGTAAGAACCTGTATGTTCTCACCTGATTCATAGGTATGTGATTTATCTGGTATCTGTTGCTTGATATTCTTCAGCTCACTGTGAGGTCATATAAGACCATATGGGTCTATCTATACAATAGCATTTCCCTACCCAGCTAGTGCATAAGAAATATCCACTCATTTTTATATGCCATCCTTATCTGAGCAAGGCTGTTGAAAGCTCTCTTGTCCTATACTTGTCATGAAGGCATTTCTAGTCAGTGGTTTTCATAAAAGTGAATGCAGTCACCCAGTCCTGCCATTAATGAGAGAGATTCACACACACCACTAGAGCAGAAGGATGAGTAAAGCAGAGGTTCCCTGACTTTGCCTTCAGAGCCCTCAGACTCACCGTGTGTGTGTGTGTGTGTGTGTGTGAGTGTGTGTGTGAGTGTATGTGTGTGAGTGTGTGAGTGTGTGTATGTGAAGGAATGAGTGACTGTGTGTGTGAGTGAGTGTATGAGCATGAGTATGTGTGAGTGTGTGTGAGTGTGTGTGAGAGTGTGTATGTGTGTGTGAGTGTGTGAGTGTGTCAGTGTGTGAGTGACTGTGTGTGTGAGTGTGTGTGAGTGTGTGAGTATGTGTGTGAGTATGTGTGAGTGTGTGTTTGAGTGTGTATGTGTGTGAGTGTGTGTGTGTGTGTGAGTGTGTGTTACAAGTTTGAGTACAGGCCTTATGTCTACTAAGTGAGAGAACTCCACCACTAAGGGATAATCCCCAAGCAGAGCACTTGATTTTCTAACAGTCCTCCATCCCCTTTATCCACTTAAGTGATTAACCTGATGGGAACAGAGCATCAAGTCCCATTTCTGGAAAATTGCTAGCAATTACAAGGTCCTCTATTGACTTTCATCATTCTTTCCCAGCTCACTGGGTCTGTACTTCTTCACAGTGAGTGAGAGAAGGCTGCTTACATAATACAGCACAGCGCCTGTTCTTGCTTTCTTGTTTCCTTTGGATTGATGATGAAGATTGTTATTATTAGCAGTAATATTGATATATTTGTAGCCCACTAACACAAGATGACCTTGAATTACTATTTGGGATTACCAGATGGGCAGAAAAATATATCCTTCTAACAATGAATACACACTAATTCTTAAAATCAATGAGCATACTATGTTATCTTACTTTACCCCAAAAAGGGAGTGTGCACACGGGATTAACATAAGTGAATGACTGACCTTCAGGTGTGACTGTTCTCATAGATTATTCTGCCATACCCAGTGCAACTGCATAGGAATCCTGAAATAAGGAAGAAGATCACTAGCTTATATAAGTAATTTGTGTTGTTTTAAGTAGCCAAGTTGTGGCACTCAGTAACAAGAGTAATACATATTACTGTAGTATGAAAGTACTATGGGTGTTTAATGGAGTAGATAAGATATAAAGATGGTTTGCATCGTTTTTATTATCGAGCATTTCTGGAGAATCCTTACATATTGACTGGGCATGAAGGAAGTAATAATTAAACAAACACTGGAAGGGGAAGAGAGTCCAAAGTAGAAATGTCAACAATATGCAAGCATTATGAGCATGGCAGAGTTGTGGATGCAAGCTGTGTATCTATTGGTTGTCTGGAAGCATATAATCCTTACATGAAACATAAAATGAAAGCAAAAAATAAATAAATAAATAAATAAATAAATAAATAAATAAATAAATAAGACCACCTAATCCTATGGCCAAGTCTTCCATCACCATCTCTGAGAAGCCATTGCCCCTGAAATATTCATGTTCTTTTTGTCTTTGAGTTGTCTCAGTTTTTGCAGCATAGGGAAGACACCTTAGGACTGACCCAATACCAGGTGATCCAAGTTCATCCTCTTGATGTCACAAAATGTTAACCAGGGTTACTTTCCTCTATTTAGATAGAAATCACAAACAGGCAAGGGAAAATTTTTTCTGTGTTGATATCCCTGAGCTCCTGAATCCTGAGGGCTTTCAAACCTCTGAGAATTTAACTCTGAGACCTGAGAAGTAGAAATTTATGACTCCAAGCTTTTAAAGCTAGAGACTTACAGCTCTGGGCACTCAAGTCTGAGTGAGCTCCAAGTCTTTAATGCCAGCAGCTACTGCTGCAGCCCAGCGATTTTGGGAATCAGAACCTTTACTCTTGTCAGGGGTTAGGGATAGAGTCCCTAAGTATGGATAAAAGGACCCTCAGTTCTTAGTCCTTCTCAGCTCTCTGGAACTCTCCCAGTCACCTAGTCTTACTGTTTCTAGTCTGTTTTTTTCTAATTAGTATTTTAAGTTAATGTGCAAAGTAATAGGTTCACTATGTGTTCGTAACATTTTACCTTCACAGTCCTTAACTGTCCTTCATAGACTCCTCAGCCTCTGAGGTCAACCATTTTCTGTGACTCTTCATTGCCATTTTAGCTACAAGGTAAGCTGAAGACAGTCCTAGAGGCTTATAGTCATTTCTCATATACCTTCTAAATTCTTTTGCATCTGGAGCCTCATTCTAGAAGCCTAGAATTTTATCTGCTCTTAATGTTATGCATCTAGCCTGTTCTTAACCCATGGTAAAGAAGTTAGAAGAGGCCATCTAAGCTCCTGAGACTTGAGTTGCCTATGGTGTAAGTTTGATGTGGGTGCTAGGAGTAGAATCAGGGCCCTCCTTAACTACTGAGCCATGTCTTTAGCTCCTGGTATAATCTTTGATTGGCTCCTAGTGTTTTTATTTGTTTCTTTACTGGGATAGGTGGTGTTGCTGTGTGTGTGTGTGTGTGTGTGTGTGTGTGTGTGTGTGTGTGTGTGTAGGGAGGGAGAGAGAGCTAGAGATATAGAACTATTACACTGAGAAAAAGGCTCCTAAACTATCCTGCAAAGAGTAAAACAGAAGGCCAGGCAGTGATGGCGCACGCCTTTAATCCCAGCACTTGGGAAGCAGAGGTAGGTGGATTTCTGAGTTTGAGGCCAGCCTAGTCTACAGAGTGAGTTTCAGGACAGCCAGGGCCTGAGTTTCTGACCTTTGTCATTCTTATTGGTGTAAGGTAGAATCATAGGCTCATTTTGATTTGCATTTTCCTGATGACTAAGGATTTTGAACATTTCCTTAAGTGCATAATAAAAATGGCCATCTTACCAAAAGCAATCTCAGATACATTCCAATTCCCATCAAAACTCCAACACAATTTTTTACAGACACTGAAAGAGCAACTCTCAACTTCATATGGAAAAACAAAAAACCCAAGATAACTAAAACCATCCTGACACATTAAAAGAACCTCTGGAGGAATTACCATCCCTGACCTCAAGCCAACTACAGAGAAGTGGTATAAAAACCACATGGTATTGGTACAGAAACAGAGAAGCTGATCAATGGGAAAGAACCTAAGACCCAGAAATAAACCCATGTACCTATGGACACTTGATTTTGTCAAAGAAGTCAAAATCATACAATAGAAAAAAGAAAACATCATCAACAAATGGTGCTGTGCTAACTGGATGTCTGCAACTGGATGTCTAACTGTACAAGAATGCAAACTGATCTATATTTATCACCTTGCAAAAAACTCAAGTCCAAGTAGATCAAGGACCTTCACATAAAACCAGATACACTGAATCTAATAGAAGAGAAAGCAGGAAGTAGTCTTGAATGCATTGGCACAGGAGAAAAAATTCCTAAACAGAACAACAATAGCTCAGGCTCTAAGATTAACAATTGATAAATGAGACCTCATGAAACTGAAAACCTTCTGTGGGGCAAAGGACACTGTCAGTAGGACAACATGGCAACCTACAGATTGGGAAGAATCTTCACCAACTCTACATTCGACAGAAGGCTAATGTACAAAATATATAAAAAACTCAAGAAGTTAGACTCCAAAAACCAATTAACCCACTTAAAAAATGAAGTATAGGGAGAGACAGGAGAGAGAGCCAGAGGGCTAAGAGAGTGAATGGAAATCTATAGCCTCTGGGGAACGGGGATAGGGGCAATCTCTAGGAAGTCACAGAGACCTGGGATGGTGGAGGCTCCCAGGAGTCAGTGTATGTGACCTTAGGTGGAATGCCCAACAGTGGGCATATGGAACCTGAAGAGACTACCTTCAGCAGCCAGACAGTGGAGAGATGGGAATGCCAACCCACCTATAAAATTTTCAACCCCAAATTGGTCTTGTCTGAAAGAAATGGAGGAACAAAGATGGAGCAGAAACTGAAGGAATGACCGACAATGACCAACCCAACTTAGGACCAATTCCATGTGTAGTCACCAATCCCTGACACTATTAGTGATGCTATGTTGTGCTTGCAGACAATAGCCTAGCATAACTGTCCTGTGAGAGGCTCTACCCAGTAATTGACTGAGACAGATGCAGATACCCACAGCCAAACACTGGACAGAAGTCAGGGACCTCTATGGGGAAGGATTGAAGGCACTGAAGGCAATGGCAACCCCACAGGAAGACCAATAGTGTCAACTAATTTAGATCCCTGAGAGCTCCCAGAGATTGAACTTCCAACCAAAAAGCATTACATGGGCTGGACTATAATACATACATCCAGAGGCTCCTGGCATACATACAGCAGAGGTATGCCCTTGTCTGGTCTCAGTAGGATAAGATGCACGAAATCCTGAAGAGATTTGATGCACCAGAGGTGGAGAGATACTGGAGGAGGGGCATTCTCTCAGAGGTGAGGGGGGAGAGCATGAGGGGAGGAACTCTGTGAGGTAGGATGGGTAAGGGGATAGCATTTGGGATATAAATACATAAATAACGAAAACAAACAAATAGCAGATTTTGTGGCCATATTATTTGTTGACATATAGTAAAATTGCAGACAAACACTACTGTCAGGGGAAACAGAAACTGTAGAGTTCTTCTAAACCAAGCCACCATCTACCTTGAACATGTAAACAGGAAAACAAAGACTCAGAATGATGGGGAAATTATTGAAGTGCATGTAGAGGGCCAGAGACAAAATTTAGATGAAATTTCAGGACTCCTTGGTGTACCTTCCACCCAGTTGTACCTTCCAAAATCAATGTCTTTTATAGTTAAAACTTATGAATTGCTGTAACCAAGAACCCAGTAAAAATATCTTAATGGAGATAGATTAATTTGGCATAAGATGTCAGAAGATTCATTTCATCAAGGTGGGAAGGGCATTGCAGACCAAAGCACTTCACATCACAACAACCAAAAAGAAGAGCAGAAAAATTGATAAAGACTCCATTACAATATACAGTACATACAGTGACCTGCTTCTTCAACCTAAATCTACCTCGTCTTTCCTCACCTCTCAATAATGCTTTCATATTAAGAATCCACCAAAAGATTAATCAATTGATTAGGTGAGAGTTCTCTTGATCCTGTTGTCTCTAGAAATGATCTCACAGACAAGTGCACTCCACTAATCTCCTAAGCATTTATTAATCCAATCAAGTTGACAGTTAAGATTAAATAGCAAAGTCTGCCTCTCATCAGCTTGACACTTACACATATTATCCCCTTAAACATTAATGTTCCACCTCTGGCCTCCCAAAAGGCTAATATCAATCTCATAATACAGAAAGCATTCAGTCCATCTCATGAGTCTCAGTAATCTTCAGTTTTAACAGATTTTAAAAATCCAGAATCAAAAACTCCTCTAAGATGCAAGGCAAATTTTAGCCTTAAGCTTCTGAGAAATTGAAAAGAAAATTACATACTTACAATGTACAATGGCACACAGCAATATCCCTTTCCAAAAAGGAAGAAGGAGGATGTGGAAAAGGGTGTGAGACAGAAACAAAAGTGAAATGCAGAAGAGCAAACAACACATGCTGAGGCTCTGTATCTTGAGTCTGAGTCTCCTGTGATTTGTATGTTGATGTCAGTTCTGACAAGCTTTGAATGCCCTGCTCCAGTGGCTTGGTCACTTGCAGCACACACAGCCTCTATTTCAGTCTGGCTTCACCTGCTGTCTAGAGCTTTTTGTTTTGTTTTGTTTTGTTTTGTTTTGTTTTGTTTGGAGAGACATTCTATTTTCTTGGCATCTCTAACTTCTAGAATTTTCCACTTAAACCTCCCAGACCTCTTAGGCACACAATTCAGGGAATCTGATCTGATGAGCATGACCCATGTCTTCCTTTGAAATCTTTAGGAAAGGTCTCATGACATTGTAGTTATGATATTCTGAAGGCCAGCAAAACCAGCAGCAAGTGGATAATGCCAAGATCTGCTGCTAACTCCAGTGATCTCTGAGTTTCTAAGTGGCTGAAATTGAACCACCTCTTTTCTATGTGGTTATGCATAAACAGAGTACCCCCTTTCACTCTCTCTTCTTAAGGAGAAGTTTTTCAAGTGGGAAGTTTTTCAAGTTTTTCAAGTTAGAGTCTACAGTGAGTATAGTTTATCACCCAGAGTTGCCTTCAGGCGAAGTTCTTACTATCTCAGTGCCGTAAATCTGGCCAACAGTCATGCCACAGCCTATGTTGTCTCCAGTATTTCTATATGAAATCAGTCTATCACTTTAAGCTCAGCATCATACAGTGTTTCAAGACAGAAACAAAAACAAACAAACAAAAAAACCATAGATAGTTCCTTTACCTAAATGTAACAACGATGGTCTCTTCTCTAATTCCCAATAGCATCCTTATCCCCTTTTGTAATCTCATGAGCACAGTGTGCATTGTTCACACTTATTTCTGCATTCAGGTCATTTGGGCTCCCTGCACCATGTTTTGATTATAGCATTGTAGACTTTCTTACACTGCATCTTCAAACTTTTACAAATTCTTCCCATAAACCAATTCTAGAGCTATAAGGACCACAGAGTTGGACTTACACACTGTGGTGCTCTTAGTGCTGGTACCTATTTTCTGCATTAGTTATGTTTTTCTTTTCTGTCACATGTCTAGCATAACAATCTAAAGAAGAAAAAAGAGTATTATGGCTTATTTGGTTCATGATTTCAGAAGACTCAGTTCATTCCAGAAAGTTTGGCAGAGCAGAGAAACTCACACCATAGCAGTCAGTCTGGAAGCTGAGAAAAACAGACACAGAAAAAGGATGGAACGGGAGGAGGAAGACAAGATCAACCCCAGTGACTTGCTCCCTCCTTCTAGGCCCAGTCTCTCACTTCTGCCCAGTAAATCATCATGTTGTAAAAGTTTCAAGAGATCCACCAGTTGCTTCAGTCAGACCCCCTGTTGTTCATTTTCTGTGCAAGCACAACCCCTAGACATGTTGGGAAATGTTTTACTAATCCTCTAGGTGTTTCTCCCCCCCCCCTTAAGATTCCTATTTTATTTTATCTGTATAAATATTTCACCTCCATGTGTGCCTGTGCATCATGTATGTGGTAGTTAGTACCTGTAGAGGCCAAAAGAGGGTGTCAGATCCTGTGATGGAGAGTTGTGAACAACCATGTGGGATGCTAGGAGTCAAACCTGGGTCCTGTGTTAGAGCAAACATCTCCCCAGTCCTTCCTGAGCATTTCTTAACACATTCAAGTGAGCAACCATAATTAACTGTCAAATCTCACGGTTGACACTGTGTCAGATTAAAGATTTACTCTACAGCATATCTGAATCTAGCATATGGAACAGGTGCCACACAAAATCAAGAAACTTACTTTATTTAAACTGTTTCGAAAGACAGTGTAGTGTTCAGCAAGGGAGTGGTGCTGCCTCCAAGTCTCTTTATTTTTTAGTATAAGAAGAACCTTCATAAGGAGGATGGAGAGATAGCTCAAGAGTTAAGAGATCTGAGTGATCTTCTAGAGGTCCTGAGTTCAATTCCCAGCAAATACATGGTGACTCACAACCATCTGTAATGGGATGCAATGCCCTCATCTCATGGGTCTGAAGAGGGTGACAGTATACTCACATACAACTAATGAACAAACCTTTTTAGAAGAAGAAGAGGAGGAGGAGGAGGAGGAGGAGGAGGAAGGAGAATGATGACAGTGGATGAGGGAAATGACATGTACTTACAATCAGTTAAGATTGTATCCTAGATAACACCATTGTGTCCATTTTTCCAAAGCATAAATACTAGTGATGTGCAAGCAACCATACATGCAGAGGCTACATGCAACTGAAATTCTAAGTGCTTTGCCTGTTTTAACCAATTTCATTCTCACAACGATCGTGTGCGCTAATTACTATTCCCATATTCACTTTCCATGTGAAGAAAGGGAACTTATCTTTTAGGGAACTTGTCTTTGAAGAGCAGAGTAGGAACGAAGATGAAAGGGGCAGTGATCGAGTGTACATTTGTGTACTTGTGGGGTGACAGTATCTTCTGGAAGCATTTTTACCATCATTTCTCAGCCCTGCCTCTGCATGCCAACCCCATTTCAAGCTAGTTCCACACTCTCTGTGCCTTACAAAGCACCAGTCACATTTTACTCTTGCCTTTTACATTTTATGTGTGTGTGTCTGTGTTTTTATTTTGACCTAAAATGCCATCTGGCCTCCAAGATAGAAGGATAGAACAGAGGAGCCAGGATTATCCTGAGATATTGAGAAGGCAACATGATGCTGTCCTTTTGAGATGAGTAAGGAGAAAAATGTTCTTTTGTTATGTGCCTTGTGATACTGGTCAGAAGCAAGCAAACAGTGGAATCTTGTTCAGTATGGCAAAGAAAGTAGCTCTTCTCCATTCCTCATCATTTCCTACTTCTAATGACTCAATTGTGCTGTAATTAAAGATGAAAAACTTAAGAAGGCAAGAAAGCAAGCAGAGGGATCAGCAGAGTGAGAAATTGCTTTGGAGCACAGCCCAGGCATAGCTGACCATCCTATCTGCATGTGCCTCTAGCCCTCCTGGGCAAATATAACAGTGGAGCTGTGCTTCATTGGGATCTGGACCCTGGACAGTGGTCTCCCCTTCCCAGAAGTGGGCTCTAATAGTTTAGTTCTTCCCTGTACAGCTTTCCAACAAGAGTGATGAATTCAGAGCACAGCCAAGAGGGCCTTGCCAACATCTAAAATGGGAGGAATGATGCTTGCCACATTTTTCTTTTTGAAAATTGTTAGAAAGATGCAAAGTCAGGAGGAAGGCATCTTTATGGGAACTATTTCAGACTTCTAGTCAGAGTGTCCTCATCAGACTGTGCTCTCATCTAACAGGTCCAAAAGTAGAGGATTCTGCATGTGCCATTACCAGGCCTATATTGTTAATGCCATTAATAACTAAATGAATAGATGCTGTGAATAATACCAGTCTTGGGTTGCTGTTGCTACTTACAGAAAATGTTTAAGTGCTGATGATATGCCAAGCTCTGGAATGAGTGCTTGACATACACCACACTGAACCATTACCTTGATCTTTTTCAGATCAAGGGCTATTATTACTCATAAAATACACATAAGACACAGAAAGGACAGCATGCTTGCCCAAGTCCTACTAGTATGATAAATGAAGAGCCAAAATTCAAATTCAAGTTTTTCAGATTCCAAAGCCTGGTCTGTTAATGGATCAGAAGGTAACTTCCAGTGGCTGAGGATGAGTCTCCAGAGATGTAGCAAATGCCTTTCATGTCAGAGAGCATCTCTTTCACTCTCAAAAACCAAGATACAGCCTTCTTCTTCTATAGTCGAGAGAAGTGGGTGTTTTGGAGGACTGAATCTATATGAAAAGTGAAACTGCCCTGTCTTTGTTGCTTCAGTACAAGGCTCAAACTTTGAAACATCCCTCTCATCAGGATTTGTCCATTTGAAAAGATCCTTTTAAAGTTTCCAACTAAGCTTTCTTCCTTTCAAACCATGCAGGGAAGAGTGGAAGGGGTGGGACAAAGTGACATTCCTAGGATTATAATGTGTGGCATTCTCATGAAACCTATGCAGCCTTTTATAACATTAAATAACTTCCTGTGACATTTGAAGGCTTGTCTATTTTTTCCATTTCATTTTTCTGAAACCTGTTCTTTCTGAGACTGATGGTATTTCTGGAACATGAGGTTTATTGTGTAGATGTCATTATTCCTTAAAATCAGAGAGTAGAACCTGTTCTTCCAAAGGGAGGTCTAGGAAAGATACTACAATTGGAGGCAGAAGATGGAAAATGTAGTCATAATTCTGCACCTGTTGACGTTAAGAATTATCTACATTGCTTTAGGAAGGAGGTTCCGCTTGTATGTGGCACCCTTGAGACCAACCTGGGAAGGTGGCCAGTGTATTGCGATCATTTCTCTTGGCTTCAGAGTCCATGACCTTAAGATAAATCTTCTCAAGGGGCAGTGGCTCTGGTGTAGAAAGGACTGAGAACAAAGGACAGGGCAGAAGAGAGAGTGGAGTTTCACTCATGGGTTGGAATGAAAACTACAGAGAGGAAAATCTCCATCATTTTACTCATTGTTTTAGGCATCATTAGACTAACCACTCAGATTTCTAACTGTGTGTTTTTTGCACCCACCTCGGTCCCTTTGTTCTCCTTTGGAATGACACCTGTATAGAATGCATCAAAGTCCACTGTCACTCACTACCTTCAGGAAGTGTTGAAAAGTACAGGCTCTGCATTCTGAGAAACTTGAGCCAAAACCTTGCTCTGTTACTCTTTAGTCATGTGATATTGAGGCAAATTACTTAATGCTTCTGAATCTCAGTTTCCTGTTGAGTAAAACAGGGATCATTATACTTATCCAAGTAAGTTAGTCTTAAGAATGGCTAAGACAAGGCATTCATCTAACCAGCACCTGGCTCTAAGCATCAGGAAATACAGCTGCTATTATCCTGATCTGTGTTCTGCAGGGATGATGATGGTGTTGGTGTCCGTGGTGGCGGCGGTGCTGCTGCTGATACCTAAGATGGTTTAAGTGTTGCTATTCTCCAGCCACCCGAAGCAACACAGGAAAGTTGACCTTGCTTAAATCTTTGCCGTTATTAGGATGTAGAGCATGGAAATTTATGCCCAGCAGCCTAATATGAGAACTTGTCATTAACTAGGGACAATTCCTCATAAATATCATTTGTAATTGTTACCTAATATTTCATGGAAGGAAGAATACCATTGATGTCACTGACTTCTTAGCCACTTTGTTTCCAATTTAGAAACTACATCATTCTCATCACCTTTGCCATGGGCTGTTCCTGTGCAGTGAATCATTTCTTTAGAATAGATCCTCCATCATGTTTAAGGAGAGTTTTCTAATGCTTCAGGATTTAGGTGAAGGAGTCATATAAGCTTCTCCCAAAAGCAACAGTGCTACATTATAGCTAGTATTCACACTTTCTGGTTTAAGTTCTTCCTCCTTTTCTCCCTTCATATTGTAGTTCAAGGCCATGTTAGGGTGTTGGACCAAATAGGCCTGTAAGTAGGGGAGTGATAAAAGCAATGTAGAACTTTAGGGAGGGTAGCTCAGTGAAGTGTGCAAGATATCCATGGAAAGTGGCCAAATGCAGGGACGTACAGAGTCAATGAGGCAGTGGGCCTCCTTCTCCTAGAGATTTTGAAGATGTCACAAACCATGGATGTGCAGCTCGGTGGATACACCCAGCAACTGCAAAGCCTGCCTCTCAAAATAGAAGATCCTGGTAGTTGGATGGATGCATTTTGCTTGGCTCTGAAGTAAAAAACTAGAATAACCACATTCATCTTAATTGTAATAGTAAAGATTTTATATTGGTGGAGGATTTTTCCCATCTGGTGTTCTTGTATTTTAGGGTTTTTTTGTTTTAATGTAGCTTATGCTCATTGTAAAATTAAATGATTTCAAACATGACTTAGATCTATAAAGAAAAAGCTCAGGGTCTTTTTTTTCTGCAACTCTCCCACTTAAGAGATAACTATGCCACAGTTACTCTGTATAGAGATTTTCTATACATGTCTTTGATATTCATATGTAAATATAAATAAAAGTTTACATATGCAAGTTTAAGAATGGAAGGAGAGGGCTGGAAAACTGGATTACTCAATGGTTACCAGCACTGACTAAATTTCCAGAGGACTGGGGTTTGACTCCCAAAGCTCACATGGCAGCATATAACTGTCTGTTAACACCAGTTCCAAGAGATCCAATGTGTTTATCTGGCCTCTGCAAATACTGGGCACAAACATAGTATGCAGACATACAGCTTGGAACATGGTCCATAGACATGCATATAGGCAAAGCAACATGTGCATAAAATAAAAATTCACATACATTTTCAGTTTTTAAAAAATGGGAGCATAAAGTGAACTCAGGTGTGATTCTTTGGAATTAGTTTCCATTTCAGAACTACATATCTCTATGTGTGTTTTCAAGAGCATTCCCTGCCCCCTGCTCTTTAAGGGTAACAAACTCTACTTGCTAACCATGTATAATTGTTTTCCTTGTGCCAAAAATAAAATCGCATAACTAAATGTATTGCTCAGTTGTAGTACATTCCACAAGCATGCTGGAATCCTTGAGCCCAGTCTTGAATGGATAGATGATAGATAGATAGATAGATAGATAGATAGATAGATAGATAGATAGGGACAGACAGACAGAAGGTTAAAATTGAGCACAAAGAATACAGTAGCTATAGTTACATGGAACTAACATGGCCCAAGTTCCAGTCTGAGACTCTATCTAGATAGCATTTTTCTTTTATGCTTCTCATAAATTTGTTTATATTTTATCAGTTCAGGGGATATGTATATGGGAAAAGATACGACTACAACCAACACCATTACTCTCAGTATTAATTATATAAAGATTTAAAATTATTATGTCTTATAATCTGCACCTTTTCCCTGACTTGCTTCAAAAACTTACCACGACACAGACTTGGATTCATATGTAATCTCTGTCACTAGGAAGCTATGTGGCATGGGGCAAACTCTCAAAGTGTTTTCCTGTAAACTAGTCAGAATCACTATAGTTCATGTTGTAGGGTCCAGTGTGAACACAGGCAGGCTCACATTTCCCAAAGTCAGCTCCTTTATGGAAAGGAAGAACATGACAAAGATGGATACATGGTAACCTTTTCTGACTCTCCTTGGTCTTTACAAACTGTCCACAACCCTGATGTGGTAATGTGCACCTTAAACAACGTGCTTAGATACAAGGTTGTGCTAAGTAGCCCAGGATGGTTTAGAGACTGATTACCAAATTTATCCTTCTAGCTCTCTGTCGCCAGAGTGCTGGGATTGCAAGTGTGTGATATCACGCCTTGTTTGCCAAGAACTTATCCTTTTAATGAGGATGGCACTATGGTAGACTCATAGGAGAATATTTGGTATATTTAGAAGGGGAAGAACAGGTCACCCTTTGTCATGTCCTCTAGAAATTATCTTTAACAATTTAATGTTTTCCCTTCATTTTTCTGATCTATGTTTAGATATGTTACAGTGAGATGTACAAGCTGGAGAAAAATTCATGAAGTACCCTTTACAGTTTCATCAATACTGATTAAGGACCATGCTCAAACAACCTCCCAAGTCAAGGAGGAGAATATTGCCTGCATCTGAGAGCCCACGCTCCTCTTTCACTCCCCATGTTACACCTTTCTCTTGTCTATAAGCAAGGGTGGGTTTAACTTGTATACTAGATGTGATCCTGTATTTTTATCAGAATTTTGCCATCAATAACCCATTGCCACAGCACTTTTTATTTTAGTTTTGGCTTGTGGTAGTAAAATTTCCAGCATAAAGCACGTCTCACCAGGCAAAATTATATATATATATATATATATATATATATATATATATATATATATATATCCAAAGTAAAAATAGATGCTCATATATCTTCTCTATGGTTTTATTCACATTTTAAAGCTCAGTAGTCAGAGATTAAGTATTTCCCATGTGTGGGAAGAAGTTCTGGTTCCTTCTATTAGAGGAATGGACCATATGCGGACCTGCAAAGAGCTCAAATTTGTTTGCACAGTCAACAAGCAGTGCTCTGGGTCCTATCCTGAGCTCACTCCTAGATACTTTGCAAACTGAGATGAACACCCCTCTTTCAAAGAGTCCCCTGTGATTCAGGCTCCCCTTGGGCTGCTGCTTCTCTTCTTTCAATCTTTGCCACATACATAATTATACTTCTGCCCCAGGTTGATACAAAACCTTTCAGGCCTTTTCTTAAACTACCTTTTAAGTATGCTACATCTTGAGTTTATCCTTGGTGGAGGGAGGGACCTTCTTTTAAGCAGGAAATAAAATCAGGAGAAAGAAAAAGTTTCTTTAGCCAATTTTTTTTTTTTTTTTTTTTTAGTGTGACATTGTATGTTGTATTAAAACAATTTAGTGCATTTGGATTGGACACTTTGTAATGTGGACATGTATCCATATTTTGTTTATTTTATAGTGAATTATAATTTATTCTTATAGTTTGAATAGCCAATTTTAATTGTGACCTTAGAGGTTTGAATCCAAGTATTTGCATACCAGCAAAATGGGGTTGCTCTCCTCTTCTGGAATGAGAAGTTAAGGAAGATAAACAAAATGCTTATCTTATGTAAGGATGTGGGGTATGGTTTTCAATTCAATGACTTCAAAGGCTGCTGGAGGAGGCTGCTCTGGACTTAGATTGTTGTGGTCTGAGACCTTGGTCCCAGCCTACATATGACTACTGCTGCAGCTGTTGATTTCAGACAATGATGCAGTCACAGTCTCACATGTTAAACTACTCACTCTGGGTTGCTGGAAGTGGAGCCCTCAAGCCTATATTTCTGTTCTTCCTATAGTACCAAGAAGACAAAATGAGGCAGGATGGGAGGCAGGCCTTGGAATAAAGATCTCAAGACCTGGCCTGGAGCCAACCTGACAGATCTCTTTTTGTGGATATCAGAAGTAACACATGATTCTCATTGTCTACCAGTCACCTTCTAGCTACTTCAGTTCCTGGAATGCAGGACTGGTGATCCTCTTCTTTTCCAATTCATATATATATATGTGTATCATCTGTCTCCATTTAGTGATGAGATTTTTTTCTTCCCTTTTTAAAAAATTGCTTTCTGCGACAAAAAATAAAATATGCAAAGCATCCAAAATTACACTCAACATAAGCTGAATAAATATATACCCACAGAAGCATATGTTCAATGGCTGCCACTCTATGCTTTTCAAAGCCAACTAGCTTATAAAATCGTTTCTCACTCAGAGTCTGGGCAATCAATGAGAAGGTATGGTGTGAGGACACGGCCTTGAGCTGCAAATTGAGTTTTTAGTTACAAAAGATGGAGAAGGGAAATGAGCCAGTAAAACTCAGCAGGCCTAAAATGGTCCATCTTTGCAGCTTTAATGAGGGCCTGGTCTGACCCCTGAATAAGCAGCTCATGGCTAGGCACTATAGTGAAAGAGAGGTCTTTAAAGTGAAACTGCATGGGTTCAAATCTTGCCTCATGGATATCAGAATTAGCACTTGATTTTGTACAAGAATTACTACTTGACTTTGTAAAATTTGGGAAGTTGCTTTCAACATGAACTCCAGTACATAAAAAAGAAACTCTGCTAGTATTTCCTGGTGACATTGTCTACTAATACAATACCTATCTATTCTCTTCTAGTCTTCAAAGTAGTTCTCCTTCCATTTCAGTGTTTGGATAAGAACTTTGAGACAAGTTCTTTTACAGATCACATTCCCTGCTAGGTAGCCAAGCATGACCTTTAACTTCTGCTCCTCCTGTTTATAACTCTGAAGTGTTGAAACTACAGATATACGCCATCATATCTGATTTATATGGTACAAGGAATCAAATTCATGACCTTCTGCATGCTAGATAATTTCACTGCCCCTCCCGCTCCCTGCTTTTCTTTGAGAACTCACCCTCCTGTTGCCTTGGTATCTCAAGTAGTAGGATTACAGTGCCACAATGCCTGGCTAAAATGCCTTTGACTATGTTGATATGTTGACCATTGTTTCATAGCACCATCAGGGTGGAGGCTGAGTAAATGGAAGATCTATTTAGGACTAGATTTGGATTTTTATCCCCATTTCCCAACATCCAGACAGGGAAGACGGACTGCAGGACAGTTTGTCTCCAGTGACTAGTAACTTAACTATGATAATAACATTTCCATAAGCACTTCTGGGGGTTTCTGAAAATGTAGAGGTTCCTATAGACTGAGGTAGCCTGAGAAGATTGGAAGCTCTATATGATCTCTGACATACCTTCTCTTATATGTCTCTTCTGGTGTCTTGTAAGTATATCCTGTGTAATAAACCAGTCACCATAGTTCCTATGAGCTGTTCTAGTTGATAACTCAAACCTGAGAAAGGTTATGTGAATCCCCATTTACAGCTAGCTGGTGATAAATATAGGTGGAGCCATCCTGAGTTGACATCTGAGGAGAGGCCAGCTTTGTATTGCAAACCTCAACCTGCCAGATCCAGTGCAATCCCCAATAGACTGTGTCAGAACTGGATGGAACAAGAAGACACCCAGTTGGAGTTCCTTCTGGATGGAACAAGTGTATACCCAGTTGGAGTTCCCTCAAGAAGTTCCCACAGGATCAATTGCTGATGGAGAGAAATCTAGTGATGCCGGATTGCTAAGGAGTTCCGTTCTCAGTGATGCTTGTTATGTTTGTTTGTTTGGTTTTGCTTTGTCTTTTTAATTATTCTCTTTAATGGGAGTTGTTTGAGAGAGAATAGATAAAATGATTCTGGGGCAGTGAATTATACCACCTGCTGTCTTTGTGACCATCTCTGTACCTCAGGTTCACTGTCTGTCAAGAGGTCATGTTTATCACCTAGAGCTGCTAAGAGGAAGAAATTATTATCAGAAAATCCACAGTTTAAAACAGGAGTTGGTGACATGTTACTCATCCATTGTCACTCTAAGCCATTTTCTCCAGGTAGCCTCTTGCACACATGTTAGTAGCATGTATGGCTTGTCAAAATGACCTTGGTTCTGTGTTACTCACAGTGGAAATCAGGGCTTCTCTAAAATAAAATAAATGTAGACTTGTATAACATGAATCCAGAAGACACTATACCCTCTGTCCCTGCCTCATTTTCCCATCTTTGGGACTGGGAGATAATAGTGAACTTTTCCTGACAATTGCTGAGAAGATGGGGGTACTGTTTACTTATCTCACTGCTGTGACAGAATATCTGACAAGTGCAATTTAAGAAACAAAGGCTCCGGTTTGTCTCACATTTCCAGGTTCATGAGTACAGGGAAGATGTGGAAGCAGGAGATATCTGGTCACATTGCATCCACAGTCAGGAACAGAAGGAGATGAATGCGTGTACTTAGCTCATGTTCTCTTTTATAGTCAGTCTCAGATCTCAGCCTGTGGGATGGTACCATTACAGTTAGAGTGGATCATTCCATCTCAATAAACATAATCTACATAATTTCTCACAGCCATGACCACAGAATCGTTTCCATGGTGATTATAAATTCTGTCAAGTTGATAATATTAACCCTCACATGGGGTAACGTGACCCAGCTTAGCATTGCATTGGCATCTAGGGAAAGCATGGTAGATGCTGTTTTGCTCCCAACATTTTTAATCCAAAACATGTCGGAACTTGGGTGGGAGAAGTTCAGAGACCATTCTACGAAGAAGAGATAGCTTATTCCCAAAGCCTTGTCATCAACCCAAGTGACCTATTTTAGAATGGTACAGACCCAAGTTCTGCCTCAGCCCTGTTCCATAGTACACTCTATGTGACCTGATGTGACCCCTCACATCTGTATCTTCAAGATCATTCTCTTCCAGATGAAATGTGGATCTTCTTGCAATCACATGAAACTAGAGCAATACAGTGGACTCAGAAGTCTAATACTTTAGAAATATCATCCCATTGCAAAGAAGGGTACAACAAGGCCTCATACTCTTGCCTGTGCCCCTGACTTATCCTGTGAAGTTGGCCCAACTTACAAATCTGTCAGTCAGTGCCTCAGTTTCCTTCTCTGTAAAATATATCGAATAATGTCAGGAGGCTGATGTTCATGTTATAAGTTAATATTCCAAACACATTTAAACAGTGCCTGGCACAGAGTAAGCACTATTAACTGTTAGCTATTATTATTATTAATGAGCTATACAAAGGCAATTTATTACCATGACCAGACAGTTATTGAATAGACATTTTTCAGGATTCTTGGCAGGTTTTTCTCAGAAAGTGTTCCCTGGCCTCCCTTCACTCAGCCCTTGGCTCTTGTTTCTACCCCATAAAACCTCAAGTACTGTAAGAATATTCATATGCACCCCTCTACCCCATCTGAGTAGTACTTTTTGAGAGTGCAGCTAGGGTTTCATGAGACCTGAGAGACCAGAGGCTCTGATTAGGCATTTTCTGAATGAAACACCTGCTCAGTCACAGCCTAAGGGAGCTCCAGATGGAGACAATCAGAAAGGTGATCAGCCCTTTGAGGGCTGAGCTGTGGGCATGAACTCAAACCATCCTCACTAGGTATTTTTTCTGCAGTTCCCTGGCTCAGGAGCTGAACACTGTCACCCAGTCTCCACTGAGGTTCTCCTGAGTTTCTTGCAAGGAACCACAGGAGGGAGATTCATCATGAATGTCAGAGAACATATTGCTCACCCATCACTATATAATTAGAAATACTGAAGACCAGCAAATAAAAGGGTCCTTTTGAGAACAAAGATGGCTGCTTGTGGCTCCTAACACCTGAAGCCCCTCAAAAAGTAAAGTAACCTGATCATATGCTCCAGTAGTCAGCTGTGATCATGAATGAGAAATGGAGAGATAGACCCATAGAGAAAGCATGTACTACTGTGTGGTGCCACTTGCTATTCCAGTGTTGTTGCCCTATATCAAGCCATTTTGAACATAGCTTTACTCTATGTGTCTACCTCATCCTCCAGGTGGTCTAAAGTCTCCTTTGGGTCCATAGTAATCATTACATCTTCTGCTTTAATTTTTTAAAAAATATTTTAATTCCGGTTACACATAGACATAATTTCCCATTGCATTACTTTTCCTGGTACTGTGATAAAATATCTGACAAAGCAACTCAGAGGTAAAAGGGTTTATTATTCGGGCTCGCAGAAAGGGGAGTCCATCATAGTGGAGAAGCAGGAGCTTTAAGCAGTTTGTTCCATTCCATCCATAGTAAGGAAGCAGAGAATGATGAACACCCATGCTCAGCTAGCTTGTTCTTTTTTATTCAACCTAAGAATCCCAGACCATGGAATGCCAAAGATCACATTCAGTGTGGATATTAACCAAATCTGGACAATCCCACATAGACATTTCCAGGGGCTTACGATTCTAGATCCTCTCAAACTGATAATATTAACCACCATATCATCTTAACTATGTGTGTGTGTGGTGCAGTAGCATTAACTGCATTTTTACCATTGCCCACCAACCTCCATACCCCTTGTTATCTGGTAAAAAAGAACTATATCTTCCAAAATAATAGCTCATTCCCTTTCCCCCGAACCTCACGTAACTTCTGTTTCATTTTCTATCTTTTCCTGGAACCTCAAGAAAGTGAAACATAGTACTAGTCTTTTTTTTGTAATTTATTTCACTCAGCATGTCTTCGGGGTTCATACATTGTATCCCAAGCATCAGCATTTCTCTTTTAAAGCAGAATAATAATCCAACCTGTGCGTGTACTGCATCTTTTTTGAGCCACTAACTTTTCAATAATTATACCATTTAGCTACTGAGAATAATGCCAAGCAAAGTCATACAGATGTCTCTCCAAGACCCTGCTCTTGCTTACTTCGGGTTTATACACAGATGTGGGACCACAGAACCATGTGGTCCTTTTCTTTTTCTTTTTCTTTCCTTTTGTTTTCTTTCTTTTATCCTTTCTTCCTTAACACCTCTCTCTTTCTTTCTTTCTTTCTTTTCTTTTAAGAAACCTCAATTTTGTTTTCCATAGCAGCCACACTATCATACAATCCCATTAACACTGTGCCCATAGATTCCAATTTCTACAAAACTTCAGCTCTGGATATTACTGTTTTGTTTTTTGGTAATAGTTACCATAGTGGGAATACTGTAAACATCATTGTGGTTTTGATTTGAAATTTCCCAATAATGAATGAAATTGATCTGATCGTTTTTATGGAATTTTTGCTCCTTCATATTTCTGCTTTATCTATTAGAGCAATATCTCTTTGGCTCTTTAGTCCATTTTTGGATCAGGATTTGTCTGTTGTTCTTTGGCACAATCCTAGAGCTTTAGCCATACTGAACCATGAGTACACCCATTCTAGTTCCCCAGCTCCCCCATTTGGCAGATACTCACTGACGTTAGAAGCTGTATACCTGAACCCATGCTCTGTTCCTCATCTGAAGATAAGCACTGGGGGAAAAAACTTGGCTTCAAAGCATGTTTATTCTTTGCAAAGCTTGTGCTAGTCACAGCAAGGTCATGGAACTGCAGCAGGTCTTTAGCAAAGTCATATGAGGATACCACCGTGCATAGTGCCTGGCCCACACTATGGCCTAAAATCATTTCAATTTCCTTTGTCGTGCCTGCAGTGAGCATGTTTTGAATGCTGCACAGATGGTTGGCATGTGAAGAGAGTGGTCTGTTGGAATTTTACTGGAAACCAAGCCAAAATGAAGCTGTACAACCAGACTTATATTACATTTCAAAAATATTTACCATGCATCAAGTATTAAGTGTGATAATAATCATAATAACTTTTATACTATTTGGAATTTTGCCATGTGTCGCGAACCAAAGTGGGACATTAAATGTTTGAATTCTACTTTTTCAATTACAATTCTAAGTATAAACTAGTCTCATTTTACGTTGAGAAAATGAAGGCCTAACGTGTTAATGAAAGGACTAGATGGCATTCTGTGTCTTCTAAGTGACTACATCAGAAGTACAGGCCTAGTCCTGCCTAACCAGAAAGGGCATACTTGCCTTGCATGCCATTCGGCACTGAAAACAAGACTATTTGAGACAGTCCTTCTAAATAGGCAGGATTCCCTGGGAGACAGACTGCATAGCGAGAATTATCTCAGCATGGGAGAGAAAAAAATTTTTTTTTTTTTAATCTGACCAGTGCATCAAAAGGGAAGTAGAGGAGAGACGTGAAGCACAGCGATAAACTATTTGCCTGGCATGTGTGAGACCCAGAGTTCCATCCCCAGCATCACAAAATATAATAACAAATAATCAAAACAAGAAGGAGACTGCCCATAAGTATTTATTACCTGTGATGGGACTACATATTACTCACAACCCCAGAAGACCATTATTATTTATTTTAAAGACAGTAGAAGAGAAGTGTCCTTATTTGTTTGATGCCACACAGCTTCTGTACTACATTTCATTGCATTTTGTCTCCTGAATATTATGATGTCAAAGGTCAGGAAGAGATGCACAAAAAAGTACCACAGGAGCTATAATATAAGGCATGTCAGTTTCTTTAAGAAGTTAAGGACAACCAGAACATGGACACATTTGCCTAGAGCTTGAAACCTGAAGAGAATAGAAACTGTTTTGGTAGTGCCTGTGTGGGATAGGGATTTCACTCTGTGCTTTGAACTCTCCCTGGAGTTGGGGCATGGTCTGACTTTTCCACTCTGAGGCCAGAAGACCCGGGTGGGGACTACAGCTGCTATTCCATAGACTGGAACTATTGATTCCCTTTAATTCTTAGTGCAGTACAGCCCTTCCCTGCTTGTCAGCACCAAGGCCCGGTACAAATTGAATGGCAACTGAACTGGCATGAGTTGATTAAAACTCCCAGTAATTATGGGATCATGCCTAGCCTGTTTGTACAAATCAATTTCAGTATTAGTTGCTGGACTAGTTGGCCTTGTTGACGGATAAAGCTTGAAAGGGAAGAGGATTAGGCTGGGGATGGGGTGGAGGAGTACTTTGGCCTTCCCACTCATGTATATTCCAGGCAGCATTCAACAGCCTCTCTCGGACCAAGAAAGCAAACTGCCCTTGTTCTACTATCAAGCGAGAGTTCATGCTGAATTCCCTGGCTGTCTTTGTTAGGATTTCATTGCAGTAAAGAGACACCATGACCAAGGCAACTCTTATAAAAAACAACAGTTAGTTGAGACTGGCTTACATGATTAGAGGTTCAGTCCATTATTATCATGGCAGGAAGCATGGCAGTGTCCAGACAGATATGGTGCTGGAGAAGGAGTTCTACATGTTTATCTGAAGACAGACAGGAGGAGGCTGTCTTCAAGGTATCTAGGCTGAGGTCTCTAAGCCCATCCCCAAAGTGATGAACTTCCTCCTACGAGGCCACACCTCCTAATAGTGCCATTCCCTGGGCCAACCTTACTCAAACCACCACACTTGCTTAGCTAATGTGATTTTCAGTAACCTTGTCTGTAAAATGGGTATATCTTAGAGGAACCTTGTGAAAACTCAGAAATATTAGATGGCAAAGTATCAGACATACAGTAGGTGCTCAGTAAAAATCTGTTGTATGTCCTTTACTGTTTTCTTCCCTCCTTATTTTTGTACCCAAGATGCTGTATCTGACCTGCATATCCAAGCCTGTTACAAATAACCTCTCTGTTCTTAAAGCTCCGATGGCTACTTGACCCAGCAGAGAGCCTCTCTAAGAAGGATCCCAATAATCCCTTGTGGACCTCATCAATCTGTACCATTTGGAACATGACAGGCAGTCTGGCCTCAATGAGCATCAAGGAAACAGATGCACATTTCCAGTCAGGGACTTTTCAGAGATAGGCTCACCCTGCTACTCACTTTCTGTGTGACCTCAGGCAAGTCACTTGGTCTTTGGGTCTCTCATCTGCATAGACTCTCTCATATGTCCAGGAACATACCAGTTCAACCTGAGCATTACCAATAAGTACACAGGGTCATTCTAGTTGTGTCCACTGACCTTTCTTAGATGGCTTTCCTGAGTTCTCATTGCAGGTTTTACGTCTGGAGCAAGTAGCAACATGCCCACATTTCATGAGCATTTGTTTTGTGCCAGGGCACATGATCTTAAAAAGATAGAGTCTCATTTACTTTCTTCATTATAAGTGTGGAAACTGAGGCTCATTAAAGCAAGGACATACACCAAAGAAACTCCTAAAAAAGACGTCACTGTAGTTTTGTATATTCTATGTGATTCCCATGTGCTCTGCTAGAGCCTCAGGGTCTAGGCTCTAGATGCTAGAGTCGAATCGCTAGCTTTTACCATGATCATAGGAGCTGTGTTCAAGTTAAGAGGAACATTTTGATTAGGAGGTAGCCCTGTTATTATTGTTGCTCTGATAACGAGACCTAAGGAAATGGAATGCTTGCAGATCCCTAGAGGGTGGTACAGTTTGACCATAGTTGAGCAAAGCCACAGGCATTCCTATAAAGTCTCTGATGTTTAGTCAGTTTCTCTCAAATGCTTTCAAGATGGTTCTCTCTCTCTCTCTCTCTCTCTCTCTCTCTCTCAGATGGTTCTCTCCTTTACACAAAACTCTGACAAAATCTGAGCACTGAACAGCTTCTCCAACTTCCCTTGCCCAGTGTCTTCATTTTATAATAGAGAAAAAAGTCTTTTGTGTTCTGCCAAAGCCACCTAACCAGTTAGAGGCCAAGGTGGGGCCAGATGAAGCTCCAGTTTCTATGAGATTCTTTCCCCTAGCCTGTGGGGATGTGGCTTATTTATCCCCTATCTAAAAAGATCTGAGGTCACAGAAGTCAGGCAACCAGTTCAGGGCACATGAGCTGTAAGAGGCTAGGTCCCTATAGAAAAAAAGATAATAGTGATACACAGAGTTCTCTCATGGTCCAAGAGAGACAAGTCCTCTTTTTGTGCCACCAGGAAACCCCTCAGCTTTATAGTGTACTTTACAATACACTCAGGCCCCAGAAGAAGGTGTTCTGTTGTATTGTCTTGTAAGTTGGTTGTTTTCACTTCTGCTGTGAACAGCTGGCCCACCTTCTAGACATGGGGGTGGGGTGGTAGAACAACTCATTACAAATTTTGCACTCTGAGCAATTTGCATTCCATAATTAATGAACATTAAAATGCATAATTACAAACAAAAACAAACGGCTTGGTGGTGATGAAAAATTGGGCTAAAAAGCATCAAGAACAGGCAGAGGGAATAGAAGAAGCAGCTGGGGGAGGATTACTTGGATAGGGCCAGCCTGTGATGGAACAACTGGGAATTTCCCAGGCACCCTCTGCTGCCTTCCTCTAGAATGGAGATGAATTAAATCTCAGGGACCCTTGTCCTGAATCTTCTTAAGGATCCTCCCAGGAAATGAGGCAGAATGGGAGCTGAACTTATGTGTCCCAGCTTACCCGAGTTAGACTCCATCTCTCTCACCTACTTACTATACAGCACTGAGCAGAGGTGTGCCCTTTGAGGGTGGCTCATTGCTGTATGGACTCACCCTCCTCCCAATACCCTTTCCCACTCTCAGGAGCCTGCTTCCCAGGGCTCCTCTTGTGAGCTCTAAGAAAATGCTTAGAGATAATTGAATTCACTATCTTGGGTAATCTCTTCAAAGCAGCAAATCAAATCACTTTGTTCCTCTGCTGACAACCCTCGCCAAGCCCTCCAGGTATACTTAGGATAAACTGCATTTTTCAGGGCTGAAGTCATGGGTCAGCAGCTGACTTTTTATTTCTTTTTTTTTTTTAAGTATAAAGTACAATATAGTAAATATTTTAGATTTGGCAAATCATATATGGTCTTTTATTTTTATATCTTGTTCTCCTTTTTCTAAAGAACTGTAAATAAAAGTCAGTCTTAGCTGTGGGGCTGTACAAAAACAGCCTGCGGTTAAATGGATATCTTTTCTCTATTTTTCTCTTGCTAAATACAACTAAAATCACTAGACTTTTTATATACAAGATACATACATTCTCTCTCTCTCTCTCTCTCTCTCTTTCTCTCTCTCTCTCAGAGGTGGTGAATTTTTTCTCTGCCAAAGGAAGCAGCAGCTCAAAAATGCCAATAGGCACTTTTGAAAAAAGAAAATAGAATGCCCCAAAGCATCCATAGCTAAATATAGTCAGTTTCTAGGAGAATGGTGGCTAGGCGAGGCAGAAAATTGTCAAATAATAATGGCTCTACTCCAAAACCCACAATGGGGATATGTACACTTGCCCTGCTTCCATGTCAGGAAGGGTGAAATAATGCGCCAGAATTTTAATTTCTGTAATCAGGTAATGAGCACCCAACTCCTGTCCTACTCATTGTCAATGAGGAGAGCTCATGAGGAGCCTGACTTCTGCTACTAACACAGAGCCCTGGAGCACCACCCCTACCTTACTGGATTGTTATCATAGGAAGACTAGGAGAAAGTCTGGATAATCATCAAGGACCAGAATTAACGAGGCCCTGCCCACCAGTGTGGAATCAGATAGGCCCTGAAGGGAGCAACATTTAGGATTAATCCTTGCCCTCTTGGAAGGAACAGTGTCATTGCAATAATATGTGGAATCAGATCCTCATCTCCCAAAGCCATAAGGAGGAGCCTTACCTCTGGGTATAGATGGAAGCCACATACAGAACACGAGCTTCTCTCTACCTTTGTCTGAAATAGTCTTCCACTACTGAAGCAGTATCAGAGGAAACAGGTAAAACAGAAAATATGAAAAATATCCAACATCAAAACACAGTAACATTATGCTGAAATGCCCAGGCTGCCACATGGAGTCATTTCCCATCTTAATAACTGGGAATCTCTCAAACTGAGTGGGAAAAAAAAATAACCAGCTTAGTCCAACACCAGAATAACTACAATTGTATTACAATTAGTCAATAATGATATTAAAAATAACCATAATTTTTAAAAATACTTAAACAAGGACTCTGGAAACAAGAAATCTACAGACTTGGTAAAAATAATAATAATAATAATAATAATAATAATAATAATAATAATAATATAGGAGAGAACCAAGTGGAAGTTTTAGAGAGAAAAATACAAGAAATGTCATAAAAACTTCATGAATAGCCTCCACAAAAGAATGGAGATATCAGAGGAAATGCTTAGTAATAAGAAATTATCTACCCTGATTATCAGAGACAAAATTGAAAAAGAAAATGAACACACTCTTAAAGGCTAGTGCTACTGTAAAAACTAAGCTCTAATGTTTGTGCTACTGGAGTTGCAGAAGTAAAGAGACAGGCTAATGGAATTATAGCTGAAAATGTCTCAAGTTTTGAAAAACCTATATGTTAAAAAGCTAGGCAAGCACTAAGCAGGAGAACTACATAGACATTTACATCAAAGCAACAGTCATATTTTTTATATGTAAAATATACTGGTCAGTGGAAGTGAAATTGTATCTTATTAATTAAGCAACAAAATTTTAATACAGTAGAATTTTCCTAAGAGGTCGTAAGGGAAGTGGCACAATTTTTTTTTTGGTAGGGGGGACATTAGGATAAGGTCTTTCTATGTTCCTGACTGGTCTGGAACTTACTGTGTAGACCCAATCAAATAAAGGAAAGAAATGAGCACAGGAGGAATTCTGGAACACGACATGGGGAAGAACAAAAATACAAGTAGACACAGTAGACCTTCCTCCTCTGTCTTTATAACTGTGGTTGATGATTGAAATCAAAACTGATAGCACTGTCCAATTAGTTCTAGATATATTTAAAGGAATGACGAAGAAATCTCATTACATGGGAGAAGAAAAATAGACAGGAAGCATAAAGAGAAAAAGGCTAATAAACATTACTTCCCCGTGGGAAATAAAGCTATGGTGCCAGTCAACTACCAGTTATATAAACCTAAAGCAATCAGACCTGAAAACCCTACAAGGAATTGAACTTAAAAATGGGCAGACCAAATGAAACTCTTAACTACAACCCACAGGAAAGAGAGAGAAAAGAAGGAGAAATGAGAGAGAACAGAAAGCAGAACAGAAGTATGGTGGTAGTGTATCAGTCAACAATATAACCTAAGTCATCTGAGTGTACAGACTTACAAACCAGAATTTGACAGTGAATTAAAATTCTATTCAATTAAATGCTGCCAATCAGAATTTTGTCTCATATTTCCAAGTTGAAGCTTAAAAGAAAATACTTGAATCATGGAAATAAAACAAGAGTATGAGTGGCTATATTGGTATTAGATAAAACACACCTTATTAGAAATTACCATGGAAAACATAATATCCAGATGATGGAATCATTCACAGATAAGTCATAATCACCATAAGTGTTTATGCACCAAACACAGAGAAAAATGAGCAAAACAAAAATGAAAGAATGAAAAGGCAAAGGAGACAAATCATATTTATGGTTGATCTCTTCAAGATTTCTCCTGGAACATCCAGCAAAACAACAGATAATTGGCAGCATTATAAGAAGAACCAACCAACACTATCACAAGATTTATATAACTTTAATAGAATACAGTGCTGCAAACAGAAAATTAGACTTGTGTTGGTGCCTACAAAATACATGGGAAGATAGAATATATACTCTTGGCCAGGAAAAAGTTTTTAATAGATTTAAAAAACTCATATATCCAAAGTATGATTTCCAGACTCAGAAGAAACAAGCTAGAGATCAATAACAGTGTATTTTTTAGTACAGGCAGCTATAACAATGTCACAGATTTTAACTGCCAAACATTTACAACTGACATTTCTAAAGATCAGAATTCTGAAACCAATGCTGGGTTGATCCATTTCTCAGGAAAGGACAGTCTCCTGACTCTGTATTCACTCTTCCTTCATGTTTGAAAGAAATAAGACTCTGGTCTCTCTTCCTAGTCAGGGCACTAATAACATACATGACAACTCTGTCCCCATGGTCTAAGCACAACACAAAACAAAACAAATACCTCCTTGGCATTCTCCTATATTGGGGCATCTAACACTCTACATCCCAAGGGCCTCTCCTCCCCCTGATGGCTAACAAGACCCTCCCTCCTCTGCCACATATGTGGCCAGCACCATGGGTCCCTACATGTGTGTTCTTTGGTTGGTGATCCAGTCTCCGGGAGCATCGAGGGGTCAGGCCAGTTGCCACAGTGGCTCCCTCCCTGGGGCTGCAAACTCCCTCAGCTCTTTCAGTACCTTCTCCAACTCCATCATCTGGGACCTCACACTCAGCCCTACGGTTGCTTGGTTGCTTGGTTGCTTGGTTGCTTGGGTATTCTGTTTGGGGGCTAATAACCACTTGTCAGTGAGTACATGTTGTGTTCATTCTTTTGTGACTGCGTTATCTCGCTCAAGATGATATTTTCAAGTTCCATCCATTTGCCTAAGAATTTAATGAAGTCATTGTTTTCAATAGCTGAGTAGTATTCCATTGTGTAAATGCACCACACCATGCTGTGCATTTAAAAAGTCTCCCAAAGGCACATGTGCTGTCACTTAGTTCCTAGTTTGTGGTGTTATTGGGGGGTGGAGCAGAACCTTTTAGAGGTGGGGTCTAGCCTGAGGAAGTAGGTCACCAGAGAATGTGAATATAAAGGTTCAATCTGGTTCCCAGGCCTTTCTCAGTGGTCTGCTTCTTGCCTGTCAAGAAGCTGAACAGCCTCCCTTTGCCATTGTCGGAATGAGCTGAAACACTGACCAAAAGAAATTCTTCCTGTAAGTTGCCTGCCTTACGTGTTTTAGTCACAGGGATACAAAAAGAACTAAAACAGAAACTCAATATCTCAAGAGTGGGGCTGTTGCTGCAACTGACTCTTTCATAATTCTTAAGCCTTTGAAACTGATTCCCAGGCAGATGGAGAAGATGAAGACAGAGCTGAGTATGTGGTACTCAGGAAGGAGTAGGAAGGAGTTCAGAAGACTAAAGGGCCTCAAGAGTAAACACTGCTCATGAGGTTTTACATTCGAAAGTGACTCCAGTGGGGATTGAATGCTATATGCTGTCGAGAAATGTGTTTACATTTTGTATGTCTTGAGATTTTTATGATAGGCTAAAGTGACAGACTAGACAGCAGAGCAGATGCTAAGGACATCCAAAGCTATGGTGTGGATTTTGCTTACTGATTTGATCTACATTTGTAGTGAGTATAAGGAGTAGCAATATTAGCAGAAAGACTTGGAAAACTTTAGTTTGGTCAGAAAAGTCCACATAAAGTTTGATTTCTAGAAGACATGATTTCTGAAGAGATTTGCAATACTAAAAAGTAGCCACTGGCATGAGAATGACATGCCACCAAGGTATCCTGTTTTCTCTGAAACATGAGCAGTGTCTCTATGTACAACACAATGATGTTGCAGGATATCTGATCAGATTGTGAACCCCAAGATTGTGAACTGGAAAAACCTTGTAGTGTGGCTCAGCCCTAGTGCACACCATAAATCCAAGAGCCACATAAAGTCAATTCTAGGTCAAGAGGCGTGGCAAGCAACCAGCTAACAGGGAATGAATATAAGAAAACAGAGAGAGGGGGGCCATTGAGTTGAATGGTATCTAAGACAGTGGGGAGAAGCAGAAAGACTTTTTTCCACCTGGGAGTCCGTGAAGTGGGAAGTCAGCTGGGTGCTTTCTCATTAGTAAAATCAAACTGTGATTTCACCTTTAAAAACAACACAGGTTGGGATAAGCCAGCCATTAAGACCAAGAAAGAAAATAGAAGAATGGTGTACAGAAGACTGTGGTGCTCTTGTTTATAAATCACACATTTACTGACAAAATGCTTAAAGATTTTTTTTTTCTCCCAATCATGAAGGATGATTTCAGAAAGACTTGACAGTCTAGGAACAAGATAGCCAGTTGTATTTATTAAGGTTTTATTTTTAAATGTGTATGTGTACATTTGTGTGTGTGCATGTGTGTGTGCTTATGCATGTGCAACTGCTTCAGTGCCAATGGATGCCAGAAGAAGGCACTGAATCCCCTGGAGCTGGAGCTGGAAATACAGATAATTGTGAACCACGTACTCTCGTGCACTGAACTCTGGTCCTCTGCAAGGGCAAAACCAATCCCATTTAATTGCTAAGTGTCAGTCTCTGCAACTCCCCAGTTGTCCTTTTTTTTTTGTTTTTGGTTTTTCGAGACAGGGTTTCTCTGTGTAGCCCTGGCTGTCCTGGAACTCACTCTGTAAACCAGGCTGGCCTCAAACTCAGAAATCCACCTGCCTCTGCCTCTCAAGTGTTGGGATTAAAAGCGTGCACCACCACTGCCCGACTTCTTTTAATTATTATGTATTTATTACAAAGAACGTAAGAACAAAGAAATAAAAATATGCAGTAACATTTATAATTCCTGAAACACAATGAACTACGTAAAAAGTAATTTTATAAAATGTATATGGACATTTATATTAAAACTTAAATGCTAATGAAAGGAACAGAAGAAATGTAAAATAAATAGAAAACCATGGTATAGTCATGAGTTGGAAAACATTTACAGTGAAGCTGCCTATATTTCTCAAGCTGATACAAAATGTTAAGATAAGTAGCCTAAGCCTCTTTTCAAATGAAAGGTTTATTTTATATCTAGGTTGTTAATTCATGCTTCTTTCACCCCATCCCTATTAAACCTTGATCACATTATACTTTTCACTTTTGTTGTTATGCTAAATAACTTACTTATGTGATCATTTTATTTGTTTTCTTTTTGTTTGTCCATGCTCTAAAATTTAAACTCTATGAAAACAGGAGATTGGTTATATTATGAATTACTTTATATCTAGCACTGAAGAGGATTGCTCAGCTTTGAGTCAGTACTATTTGTTCAATAATAAGCATCTGTTAAGTGATCCTAGTGAAGGACTGGACCAATAAAAAAGGACAAGAAAATCAACTAGGTGTTTTAAATCCATTTTCTATGGTGATAGAAGATCTGTGTAATTATCATTAAAATTTATCTATCCATATTTTTTTACTTATTAGGTGCTTACTATATGTGAGATCCAAAGCCAGACCGATCAAACCTGGTATATTTCCTCACAATTTACAGAAATGCCATAAAGAGAGGACTTATTATTTCTATTTATTTCCATATACTGGTGAGTCCCAAGAGGCACAGTAAAATGAAGCACACTATGGCCAAAGTGGAGTGTGTGGGCAGAGAGCCCACAGCTGAGACTAGGGAGACCTGATGCATTAGCTGAGCATCTGTCCAGGACTGTATATTCTCTGAACTTCAGTTGCAAAGTAAGATGGTTAGATCAGCTGAAGCCCTGCCTTGCTCTGACTCTTCATTAACCAGCAAATAGCAGGGCTTTGAAGCAACTTATCAAATATGTTACTCAGTTTTTCATTATTATGGTAAATATCACTGAGAAACAACTTAAAAGAGGAAATATTTATTGTATCGGTGGGATTAAAGGGTTAAGTCCATGATCTGGTGGCTCCATTGCTTCTGGGCTGTGGTCTTGTAAAATATCATGGTAGAAGGGCATAGTGGAAGAAAAAGCTACTCACCAGAGAGCAGCCAGGAAGTGGGGATAGTGAAGGAAAGGGGCAGACCCAAGATACAACCTTCAGAGGCATGTCTCCACAACTTTCTTCCTCTAATTACATCCCGTCATCCACGGCCCTTCTACTTCTAAATACAATATTCAAAATTGAATACTTCAGTGGATTAAACCAATGACTTGATCAGTACACACATGATCAAATACTTTTTTATATAAAAATATCTTCAAAGACACACAGGGCTTCACTACTAATCTACTATGCATATCTAAATCCAGTTACAATCAAGGCTAACTACCACACACACAAAATTCAGGTAAAAGCTACAGAGTTGACAAACCTAGGAAGTCCTGCCATTTCCAACACTGATGTATTTAACCTCTTCACTCCCCTCATCTGTCAATGGAGACGGTGGCAGTATCTATCTATCTTTCCTCTGGCTACTGTAGGGAATTATGAAACGAGTGACTGAAAACAGCAGCTATGCATTGTCTAATTGTTCTGGAAGCCAGAAATCTCACCCCAAGGTAATGATAGGTAGATATTGCTTCCACTGAAGGCGTCAGAAGTGAATGTATGCATTCCTGCTTCCAGCTCCTGGTGGTTGAATCAGTTCTGATCCATGGCCACATTGTACATATCTCTTTCTTCATCTGCACTTTGCTCCTCTATAAGGATCTATCTATCTATCTATCTATCTATCTATCTATCTATCTATCTATCCATCCATCCATCCATCCACCTATCTATCCATCTATCTATCTATTATCTTGATCAAATACAATCCCAATTTTCTTCTCCCTCCTTTCATTGGAATCTCCCAACATGACTCTCTTCCACCTCATGCCCTCTTCATTCATATATATCTATCTCCTGCTGAGACCAATTAGCTCTTTCAGCATATACATGGGTAGGCTACTAGCAGTCACAACCCAAGTAGCTATCAATTATCAATATCTGCAAGGAGTTTCTCATGAGCTCCTTGCCTGTCTGTACGGGAATGCCAGCTGATCTTAAGCCAGGTTGTATATAAATACAGCTTCGGTGAGTTCAGGATCAATGACCATGTCATATGGAGAAGACAGCATCTCACAGTACTCCTCCCCATCTGCCACTTATATTCTGTCTGCCCCTCCTCTGTGATACTCCTTGAACCTTGGGGAACGAGGGTGACATAGGTGCACTCAGAGCTGAGTGCTGCAGTCACTGATTCTTAGCATGTTGATAGATCAGTTACAGATCTCTGCACTGACCACTGCCAGCTGCTGTGAGTGTAATTTTTTCTTCTCTCTTTTATGGACATCTGTGGTGATATTTAGGCTACCCTGTAAAATCCAAAATAGTCTCAAAAACTTTTTTCTTATTCACACCTGCAAAGACGTTACCATGGATGGTAACAGTCACAGTTTCTGGGGCTTAAGGTAGACACAAATCCTCAGGAGCCATTATTAGTCCCTTTGTGTATTTGCTATACAGATTAAAGAAGCAAGAACAGTTAGCTTGGCCAAAACAACACCAACAAAAACACCTGGTGTACAGTGAGCATCCATTGAAACAAGAAAATCAGTGATAGCAAGGAAGGGATGGAAGGAACTTTAAGAGATACCTTATGCCAGGGCTCTCCTGATACTTGGTGAGAAAGTCCAATACTTGCTTCTGTATATTTCTAGATGGACAGAAACCAGCCCCCAGTATAGCAACTTGCTCCATAAGAACCAGGCAATCAGCACCCTGATGCCTGATAGTTGATGTTCAGAAACAGGCAAGGCCTCTCCTGAGCTTGTATTAATATGTACAATACTTCACTCACATGCAGAATTGATTTTTCTTTTTATGCACAAAATGTAGCAGTTTTATAACCTTCCTGGTACTTGACAAAGGCCATTTATAACCTAGTTTCTCCATCACCCTTGCTGGCACCAGTCTCAAATACCTTGAAGAATTCTCTTGTGCATATGTAATTACAAATCATACTTTGGCAAAATTTAATTTCCAAGAGAGCTGACCTCCTTTTTTTATTGTAGTGGTTTATGGAAATTAATGTGTGTGTGTGTGTGTGTGTGTGTGTGTGTGTGTGTGTGTCTGTGTTGTTGTTGTTGTTGTTGCTGCTGCTGTTGTTGTTATTCCCATATTTTAAGAAGTTGGGGAGGAAACCGTCGAGTTGGCAGAGGGGGAGACAAAGAGGGCATTTTAATGATCGATTTCCATTGATGGATGAAGAGGGCTGAACTCTGGATGTTATCTTAGTGGAAATGACAGCAAGGTGACTGAAATTAAAACCTGATACCTTGTTCAGAAGGCAGGGATGTTGGAATTATGTATCTATCAGCAGATCTGGAGATGAGCTTAGCCTATCCAGTGACAGGAGTTAAAAGGTAGGTGAACTTCAACATGAGATCTCTCATTCACAGAGACAAACACAGAAAATTGTATCACAGCTGGGGTCCTGGAATGTGGCTATCTCTAAGGTTTGTTTAGGGACTCAGAGAAGGTTCCATGGAAGGATGTGTACTTAGCAGACAGAGGATCTGCAAACAGTCTGTATTGTCAGCATAACAAAGAATCAAACATTTGCAGCCTCATTTAGTTGCTGATGCTGAGATGTGATGCTGTTAAGAAATAAGATTTCAGTGGCTACATAGAAGACAATGTAGATAATCCAGACTGGCTAGGAGGACTCTCCACATTGCTTTGAGTGTGCAGGTTGTTTATGTAGGGATCCAGGAGTAAGGATGGAATACAGATTAATTCAATATAGAAAGGGAATGTACATTTTTGAGTACCAATTATGTGATAAATTCTGAAACGAGGCATGCATTCATTCTTATGCTTCATATTTAAGCTTCAAAGCTAATCTATGCCCATTTTATAGATAAAAATGAGACTCAGAGAGGGTAGTAACTTTCCTAAAGTCACACAATGAAAGGAGCTTGAATTTAAACTCACATTAAAGTTTATTTTTAATATACTTAGCAGCCTTTCTATGTGACCATTAGAGTGGGGAACCTGGTCAAGCACTAATTAAAAAAAAAAAAAAGAAAACAATTAAGAAGATGACCCTAGCACCATTTCTGTGAAAGTCTGTGTCCTAAGTATTTTGACATTATGTCCCTTCTGTCTCACAGCTCAGTGAAAAAGATGACCACAAAAGCTTTATTTACTGTAAGGTACATTGAAGTTATAGAAGTAGAGAATGTTATCCAAGGCTCTACAGTTCTTAATAAGTCTTCTGGACCCATCTGTGTGTAGTGAGAGAGATGGATCCTGCCACCTTCTGTACGTTAACCACCCTGTTGTCCTCTCTTTACAGTGTCCTGAGGAACTGAAGCCCATGAAGGATGGCTCCGGCTGCTATGATCACTCCAAGGGCATCGACTGCTCTGATGGCTTTAATGGAGGGTGTGAGCAGCTTTGCCTACAGCAAACACTGCCTTTGCCCTATGATGCCACCTCCAGCACCATCTTCATGTTCTGTGGGTAAGTCTCCATATCTAAGGTCCAGGAAGTCCCAGATAACAGCAGAGAATCTCTGGGCAAATGGTCAGGAAATACTACCTGACCCAAGCTAAGGCTGATCTGTAAGGACATGGTCTTTTGCTTCATACCCTGTTGGGTGTGCACAAGAAGAATGACTAAGAAAAAAAAATCAAACCAATTATTTACAAGCATATGAGTGCATGTGTTGATGTACGCGTCTCTTTCTATGGTCTAGATGTTGTCCCATTCTGCTCCATGTCCCTGCCCTTTCTCTGTCTCTCATTGCAGCTCCATCAGTGTATGTAGAACCAGATTCACAGATGTTGAAGGTGTATGTATAAGTACACATATTGACTCTGCCAGATTGCAAACTAGATCCTGTGGGAAGTCAGCAGTTTGGGTTTGTGCTTTTTCTTTCTGGGTCCTATATCTATCTGGGTCAGAACTACTAACTGGGGAATGGCACATGTAAAGCATGAAAGAGTTTATAGACAGCTTCTGGCTTCTGAAGGATTCAAGCTCAGATGCTTTTGTTACTATTTTTCTTTCTTCATTTTCTATTGGTGGAGGAAGGCTTGGGATTGAACTCAGGGCCCTTTACATGCCAGGAAAGTACTCTACCAGTGATGTACATCCTCTATTGGACAACAGTGTGAGAAATGAAGAGGCAAACACATTCAGGCCCCTATGACTGGTAGATGATGCTTGCGCTTCCTCAGTGCCTAGAGTGGTGTTTGTTCTTCAGTAACCTCTTTAGCAACATCTTTATTTTATCTCTCCTATTTATTCCCTCTCTGGTTTGCTCTTCTTTGTCTTTCTGTCACTCAAAAATAGTCCTGTGACCCCTGTGAGGAGTGTCCCAGACATTCTCATTACCGAGTGCAGAAGAGTAAGAGACTGAGCAGGCCTTACAGTCCTGTGCTTCACCAAATAAATAAATAAATAAATAAAAGGTGGGAGCAAGCATGGTTTGCCAGAATATTCATTAATCTTTTGTGGTTGTAGTACACAGAGTTCAATACTTATTTCACGGTCTCCTTTCCTTCCCCTTTTGAACTTGGGGCTGCTGAAGCCTTCAAGCAGGTGTTGAAGCAGCTCGATGGAGGCCTAGATATGTATCAATAAAATAAATAAGAAATAAATTAGCGTATGCAGACCTGAATTTATGGCAGTCTCTCCTCAGCTTAAGTGACTGCAGGCCAGTGTTGAGTAAATTATGCATGGATTCAGATCTGCAGGCTTGCATACAGAATCAGCTATGTTCTTATCATTGTTATTTTTCTCTCTCGCTATGCACTTGGGGGAGGGTGTTCTGCAGAAAATAACAGTCACAGCAGCAGCCACTGGAGTAATGAATTTTGACATCAGAAATCATCAACATAATCTACCCAGTGTGCACTCAGGGCACCTTGGGTTCAATAGACAAATTCTACTTCCAGAACTACCTCTGTCCTTTAGGCAGTAGGCAAGCCTCCCAGGACTCCTGAACTTCTTCATCTGTAAATTGTTGATAATACCTGACTTGATATTAAAATGGTTGTGGAGTGTGCAAAGTACTATCTGATTTATTGTCCTGTTAACTACTAACATTTAAAGCCATACCATTGGTAAAGTAGCTTGTGGCCTTGTTGGTTAGCCTTGGGCACATTACTTAGCACTGCTTAACTCTGTGCCTCAGTTTCCTCCTCTGTAATGTAGGCATAATAGTCTCTGTATATGTGGATGCTGTAGAAAATAGTGCATTGCCTATACCACATATATGTGAGTATTGAGAGTGGTTCCAAGCTACTTACTGTATGGAGCAAAGAAACTCCACTGAGTGACCAAGTGAGAGTTGTTCACCCCTTGTCTGCTGTCAGGATGCTCTCCACTTTGCTTTTCTGATCTGTGAGACTAGACTTACCATGAAATTTCTGTGAAAGTGTTGAACAAGATTGGATTAGATTAGAACGTGGGTGAGCTGTAAGAACCTCTTCACTGTTGGTAAACAAAACAGAAAGGAAAATCAAATGCATGTTTTCTAAAACCAACTGTAGTTTCCGTGTGCTTTGGAAAGTGTCTATTAAGGATGCAAATGAGAAGTTACCCACACTTGTTAGTAAACAATGAAGGCTATTAGCAGGTGCTTGTGAGAGAGTTGGCTGAGAGAGAAGTAAGATTCTGTTGAATTAAGCAGGGTAAACAAAACAGACCCTCCCTTGCTTAACTCATAGAAAGCTCTGTGACCTTTCTAAGGTTGGATAGGAGCAGGCTGAATAAGTCTGTTTGCAGTCAGGTTAATAATAGCAGCTAATGATTCATTAAGCACTTCTTACCTGTCATGACTGCTTTAAGTGATGGCCCTGTTCACCCTCATGACAAGTCTGCAAGAAAGGGACAGTCCTGATTTCCATTTTACTAATTAGAAAACCAAGCACAGAGGTTTGGAGGTTTGGTGACTTGCCCAAGGTCACATAGCTGGTAATAGGGGGCCATAGGAATTCCTACCAAGGCTGTGTGGCTCCAGTTCAGGCAAGATAGATGGACTATTGTTGCCAGCTTCTAAATATATCCAGCCATGTGATCTTGGTGAAGTGATTCAATCTCTTTGAGCCTCTGCTCTTTAAGGTAGGCTCAGAAACGACTGTACACGATTGTGGGGATTAAGGGAAATTATGCAAGCAGAGAGACTGGCAGGTGGAAAGAAGCCTTCAGTAAGCTGTGTAATTATTACTTTAATAGGTAGAAAGCTGTAGCATTTAAGTATTCGATCGCTGAATTTTATATTGTGCTTCCTACTCTGTGTCCAGTGCTTTGAACAGAGCCTAGCACATAGTGGTGCTCAGCTAATAATTATTTTTTAGAAGGTCTTCATTAAATGCAAGTCAATGTAAGGCATTACTAGTCTGGCCTTTTTAGTTAACATTTCCCATACGTTCCTATCCTTATTGTATACCCATGGCCTCAGCCTATGGGATTTTGACAACTGTTCTCTCTGCCACCCCTTTTATCCCTTTACCCAATTCATCCCATCTGTCCCTTGTCCTTTATCCAAGACATCTCTGTGTTAATTTCTAGACTTAAGGCAAGCATCTTCTTCTTCAGCAAGTTCTCTTGAACATTGTGGGAATGGTTAAAGACATGTACAATTACCTCAATGATGGGTGATAATACCAATGCTTACAGATAAAGACTGATTAAATTATGGCTCAATGTTAACCAAGTGGGACAGAGAACATGTAGAAAGGATTTTTTTCTCTTTGTCATTCTCTGCGTACATGTCTGATATATTATATATTTATATATAATTATTAGACCTGGTAGACTGAATAAAGCATTAAATAAGCTGTATAGTTAATCATCTAAATTTTTTTTTATATCTACCCATCCATTGATAAGGGAGAAGATTACTTCATTTTGCCTGTAATTCATTTTATAAGGGTTGGAGGAAGGTTGAGGCTGGGTCTCATGGAGCCCAAGCTGGTTTTGGATTGACCTTGTAGCCAGAGACCTTAAACTCCTTATCTTTCTTGCCTACACCTCTGAAGTACTGAGAAAACAGGCATCACCATCCTACTTACCATTTGTAGTTAGTCTAGTTTTAATAGTGACATCTGGACTTATAGACATGATTTCTGGCTCACTACCCAGGTACCAGTCTCACCAGACCAACACAGTCCGTTGAATTTTTTTCTTTCTATATGAACTCCCTTGAGTTTTTCATTTACCTGTCTCACTTCTCCCTATCATACCATGTGCCCTTTAAGCACAGAAGGTATATCTTAGGCACCTGAATATCTGTCTTAGTTACCGTTCTATTCCTGTGAAGAGAAAATATAACCAATGAAAAGAAGGCATTTCATTGATGGCTACCTTATGGTTTCAGAGGGGTAATCCATTATTATCATGTCAGGGGGCATGTTGGTAGACACATGTGGTACTGGGAAAATAGCTGAGAGCTACATCCTCATCTATAAGCAAAGACAGAGAAAGAAAGACTGGATCTGGCATAGGCTTTTTGAAACCTCAAATCCCATCCCTAGTGATAGACTCGCTTTCTCCCACAAAGCTGCACCTACTCCAACAGGGTTATAACTCTTAATCCTTCTCAAGTAATGCCACTGTCTGATAACTAAATATTCAAATCCATGAGCCTATGAATACCATTCTCATCCACAGTGTCTGTGCTACCATTTTCTACTGCTTGACCCAAGTGCTTTAAAACTTTAATTTCGGAACGAGAGAATTTGCTAACCTTGGGTTTGTTATATTCCTTTAGTGTTTGGGATTTGGTGAGAAATGCAGTGAAGCATTGATCATAGGTTCTTATCCATAAAGGACAAAGAGGATACTAAGAGCAGATTGCTGAGCCCTCCCTTGGTCCTGGTGTATGGGGGCAGTGGTCCGATAACCAGTGTGACCAACAGAAACTTTGAGGTAGGTTGTGAAGTCATGAGACTCTAAGCTGAAGTAATTAGAATGATTCTTATAGATGGAGGAGGAATTGCCTTCTGTGAATACCCCAGTAAGTTGCCTGGCAACTGAGTTTATCTGCTGTGTTTGTGTGGGTGAGTTTATAATGTCTACCACACACATTTCCAAGATAACTTAATTTTATCCACTTAAATATGATGCTTTTTTTTTTCTAAGTTGCTGATATAAAGAAAGGGCTGAGTGAGAGTATGTTTAGGGAATGAAAGTGGGAAACAGAAAATAGTTCTGGGAGTTTGAAATTAGAAAGTTACTCAACATACTGATAAATTTAGCTTTGTGCTTCTTGCCAATGAAAGTAAACAGTTAAACAAACACATGAAAACAATAGATTATGTAGTTGTCTTGGCTTAAGTAAAAGAAAGTTACATTTCATGGCCTCATTAACTGAGACATTTCCCCACTTGTTTCCTTGTAAACAATGTGAGATTTTCATCAGCAGTTTTATAATTTCCATTTTTCTGAGGGTGGTTAGAAAGACAAGCAATTGCGGCTCCCAGCCACCTGAACTACTGTTAGGAAGAAAAGCTAGGAGCTTGAAATATCCCAAGTATTCCTCAGCTCCAGTTTCCATGAAAATGCATTTAACGGATGGCAAGATAGCTCAGCAGTTAGGAGCACTTGTTGCCCTTCCAGAGGAACCAGGTGTAGTTCTCAGTTCCTGCATGGTATCTTACATTTATATTTATAACTCCAGTTCCAGGGAATCTTGTGTCTCTTTCTGACCTCAATGCATATCCAGCCAGAAATGGTTTTGTTTGGTTATTTTTATAGTAATACACTCAGACAAAACACAGATATATAAAACGAAGAGATCCTAAAATTCCATTTTTTAAAAAAAAATATATTTACACATATGGGCTCAGAAACATACCAACCTTAAATCACTGTAATTTTTCTATGGGTTGATTGCTCTGTTTACATGATTTGGGAGGAAGAAAAGATAAATACATATGAGTACTATCTGCAGCTAACAGGAAACTCCTTGCTTTCATTCCCTAAACTAACATCTGCTCTGGATTTAAACAATACTGAACTAGAGAGTGCAGACACTGGATTTTATTTTGAACATAGGAAAACATGGGTATTCATTCAAGCACTTGTGTTGTGGTACTTTCTGCCTGTTGGGCTAGAACCAGAGCTGTCTCCCTTTACCCCTGAGTTGAAGGATGTAGCCTCTACTACACTTTTCTCAGTGCTTTGAAAAAAAAAAAAACAAAAAACAAAAAAAAACACCAGACAAGAATCAAGTTCAGAGAAGAAGGATTTATTTTGGCTCTATGTTTAAGGGGACACAGTCTACCCTTGGTAAGAAGTCTTGGTAAGAGGAGATGAGGCAGCTGGTTAAATTGTATCCACAGCCAGGAAGCAGATAATGAACAGGAATTTGGTCCAGGCTATAAACATCTCAAAGCTGTACCCAGCTACCTACTTCCTCCAGTGAAGCTTCACCTCTTGAAGGTTCCAGAGTCTTCCCTAACAGTGCCTCTAGCTGGAGGCCAAGTGTTCAAATACATGAGCACATATGGAACATTTCACATTTAACTCTGTATTAGTCAGGGTTCTCTAGAGTCACAGAACTTATGGAATGTCTGTATATATTAAGGGAATTTATTGGAATCACTTATAGTCTATTGTTCAACTTACCCAACAATGGGCAGCTGTGAGAAATCCAAGAATCTAGTAGTTGCTTAGTCCCACAGACTAGGTGTTTCAGCTGGTCTTCTGTGTAAGCTGGAATCCTGAAGATGTGGATTTCAACAGATGTGCTGGCAAGTAAGTGCAAACAGGCAAAGAAGAATAAACCTTCTTTTTCCCAATGTCCTTACATAGGCCTCCAGTAGAAGGTATGGCCCGGATTAAAGGTGTGTACCACCAAGCCTGGACTTGGAAATTGCTCAGTCTGTGACTGGCCTTGAACTCAGAGATCTGCTTGCCTCAGTCTCCTAGAATTAAAGGCATATATTACCTTGCTTGGGCTTAAGCTTTTCATGGCCACGAGGCCTCAAGATCTGGATCAAGTGCATGTGTCATCCCATGTCAAGATCTGTATTAAAAGCCTCAAGATCTGGATCATAGGTGTGCCTTCCACTTATGGATTGTAGTTCATTCCAGATGTAGTCAAGTTGACAACCAAGAATATCCATCACAATCCACCCCTTGTCAACTTGACACAACTCATATCTCATGTTCAAATGAAACAGTAGCCAAGTCATAAATACACCTAACATGATATAACTATCACTTGTACAATTGCAAATATGTTGTAAATTTAGAATAGGTCAATGTCCCTTTGGAAACATCCGTTTAGTATCTTAACATAATAACCATTGGTATTCTCTTAACTGATGTTAAAGAATTGGAAGAAAACACAAACATCTCTACAAATATGTTCTTAACAAAATAAAACAGAAGTACTTGTGGTACTTAAGGGCGTAGTCAAATGACCACAAACTCAGAACACTAAGTTAACTTTGGATGCCTGCCTGCTAGAGGGAAGTTTAGGGATAGAATCAAAGGTCTCAGCAAGTTAGACAACTGAGCTATATCTGAGTACCTGAATGTCAGATTCTTATCAAACATTCATTATCAACCACTGTGCTGTTCATTAAACATTTTCAAATTATCAGCAGATGGAGAGAAAGACATAAAACCTTTCCATGTGTTTTGAAAGGCTCTGGTGAATGCTGGTTCTGAAAAATGGTCTAAGACTTATAAAACAAGAAATAGCTGAGTGGTAAGACCCATACAGGAAATGTCTTCCCTTCAGGTTCCCAGTGGACCTGGGGATGGTCAAGGCTATGATAAGTTCTGTTGCAGAGAAACACATTTTTATTGTAAAATACACATATTCACACATTTTTATGTTTTAAAATTAATCTTTTAACCAATGGTTTTGACACCACTGAAATAATAATCCCCCCCAGACCCTTTTTCTTCCCTAGCATGAACTGCTTCTGTTTCTTATAATTTTTGAGAGTAGATAAAGTCTACTGTTTAATTAGCCTGGAGTGTCCAGTGGACCCTGGCATTCCTTTTCCCCCCTTTCTCTCTTTCCCTAAGTACCTAAGTACCCTTCTCTCCCTCCCCTCTCTCCTATTCCCTTTCCCTTCTCCTCTCTCCTCTCCTTTTCTTTTGTTCTTGTTTCCTTTCTTTCTTCTTTTCCCAAATAGACTTGAGTGTATTACTTCCAAAATGTTTTTTTTCTCTAGAAACGTCCCATTTTTGTTTAAGTAAAACCCCAGATCTAGACTGTATGGAGAAAAACTTTACAGATATTCATTATTTTAACATTGGAGCAGTCCTGAGACTCTCAATAGGAAAGGCCCCTGTGACATTGATCAGGGAGAATAAAACAGTTGATATTCGTGGGTACTGGCCCTGCCGAACGAGTCAATAGGCACCTTTTCTTATATTAACATGGCCATCAGAAGCTTAGTTCACCACATGCTTGTCCAAGTCTCTGGCGTGCATTTCTTTCTCATTTAGCCTTATCTTTCTTTATTTTCAATCTTTCTGTAAGGATTGGAGTTCCCTTCTTTATTTTAAGAAATAGTATCTAGTTTATGTATTTCAATAAATAATTTTATTAGTCCCATAAACTATCAAGGAATGATGAAATAAGTAATCCAGAACAGAAAAATACAAAATAACGTATGTGCTTTGAGAATTTGCTTTTTTTCTTTTTTGTATAGGTTCCTGGATTTTTATTGTTCTTTTTGTTTTTCAAAAACAAAGATGATTAGAAGGGGACAACTTGTGCTACTGTGAAAAGAAAGCTGGATTTGGAATAAGATGACCAATGTCAAGATCCTAGTATTTCCAAATAGTCATGTGACCTTGATCAAACAAGTCAGATCACCCAAGCCTCAGATTTTCAATGGCAAAGTAAGAATGAAAATGCCCCCCCCCCCCAAAAAAAGAAAGAAAATGCCCATCTCTCCACATTACTATGAAGGTTAAATAAATAAGCATGTTGTTGACCAGACACAGAGAAGGTTTTATGGGGCTCTTGTCAAATTCCCATTCAGTTCAATATTCCTTCCAATGTGATGAGCATGTTAAACGTAGTACACCCATCATCTTAAACTAAAATGCTCACTCTGTATCTGTACCTATTTTCTCTTTTGCATTTGGCATATGTATAAATATATAATTTCATGCAGATCTTGGCTGTTTTCCTGTGAGCCTACTCTCTTTTGAATTTCTGTAAGGAAAAACCTCCCTAACAACAGAATGTTCTAAAGAAGCCATGTAATTATATGGCATCAGACAAAAATAAAATTTAAAAAGAAAGCAACAGCTAAACAGACCTTCACATAAATCTTTCTGTGTATGAAGGTGCCTTGGGAAAAAGAATTGTCACATGTCAAAACTCATAGGATCATTGCCTTTGTGAATCTGTTTTTTGCCCTGTGTCTACTGAGGTCTTACAGAGCTTGGCCTAGGATGGTCTATATTTTCTCTCTCCCTCTCCCACTCTTGGTCCATCTATTTATCTATCTTTCTTTCTTTCTTTCTTTCTTTCTTTCTTTCTTTCTTTCTATCTCCATCCTTTCTTGCTGAACTTTAACCCTTTTCTGCCCTTAAGCAAAAGAAAAGTCCCTGGAATCTGCAGTTTTGATGTTAAAATTGTACACATAGACTCATATCCACATACAATCAGACACAGCTTGAGTGACACCTTGATTGTACCATTGTTGAGTTGACCCCTCTTGTCTCTGATACTTGGTTTTCTTGTTTGACAACAGGAGCAAAGCAGAACCTCTCTATGAGGGTGAAGCTCCTGCTATTGGCTTTGTGATGAATCCCCACAAACTCAGTGTTTAAAATCAATACAAATTTACTACTCTACAGCTCCAGAGATCAGAATTCCTCAAGTTCAGACACTGGCAAACATGGTTATATTCTGGAGACTTTAAAGTAGGCTTCCTCCTGTATTTTCCAATACTAGAGAACTGAGGCACTCCTTGCTTCTTGGGTAGCTATCCCATAAGGGCTTATTTGGCTACAGTGTGGCTTATTTGGACTGATGGTCTTAGAGGTCTGTAGATGATTGGCCCAGTTGCTTTGGGCAGACACACATAGCACAGCACATGATTATCAAATGAATAAGCTGGAGAAGAATGGCTGCTTACTTCATAATAGCCAGGAAGCAAAAGAAAAAAACAAAGTCCAGGGTCTCAATATCTCACCCAAAGGCAATCACTCTCCAGATAGCTAACTTTCTTTCTACAAGCCCCTACCTCTGAATAGTTCCACAAAACTAATAATAGAGCTACTGACTTGAAAACCACATATTTAACACATGACCATTTGGGGAGTTGTATCCAAATCATAGCAACAGGTTTGAGGAACAGAATATGGGCATTTTCTGAGTCATTATTCTACCTATTATAGGTTTAAAGTAGCAAATCAAGTAGTTTATAAAGTGTTTGTGTATCTGTACAGTAATGGATATAGGATTGAGATATATATATATATATATATATATATGTATATATATATACATGTAATGCAATTATTTAGCTAAAATGTCATGCATATAAGTTACACATATAAATATACATTGTGCATATCATTCACTAATAAAGAATGGCACATAAGTAGTTCCTAATTCTATATTTTGACAAGAAAAGAAGAATCAATTGCAATTTTATGAAACCTGGATCTAGAGAGCAGGTAGAGGTTAGGATTTCCACTCCCAGGAAAGTATAGCTGGACTAGTATAGGCAAATGACAATGCTCACAAGTGTAATGGGTGGTACATTGTTTGATACTATATAAAAAGTGCTGTTTTATGGCCGAAATTATTTCTAATTCTCACATCAGCCCTTTGATGAGGGCTGTAATTATCCTCATTTAATAGATTATGACATGGAACCTAGGAAAGTTAATAGACTTGATCAAGGTCATATGGAAGGTGATAGCACAGCCTCTACTTGAACTTATGAGTAATTAGCTCCAAAATCTGAACTTGATGCCTTATGTCTCCCTTAAGTAAGGTAGTATGAAATCACAATGAATTTTCTAAAGTAGATTATACATGCCACCTTCTCAGACTGAGATCATATACTGTTATGAATTTACAATGAAAAGAGAAGATATCTATTTGTTATTTTAAGAAGAAAAAAAAATAAAGCCATCCTGTCTTCTGGAATGTGGAGATATCTTGGTGAAGGATCTGAACACACATAAAGACTCATACAGCATTGCCTGTCTGTAATCCTTCTGCCTTTAGAGTTAGTCCAGAAAGAGAATCCCAGAAACTCAAGGGCCAGTGTACACAATGGCCAACAGGCATGGGGGAAGGGGGAGATCAACACCTGAGTTTAACAGCCCCCCTCACACACACATACACACACATTCACACACACATAGTGTGTTTGAGAGAAAGAGCAAGAGAAAACAAAAACTTTTGAAGTATCATCTGGATATGAAAGACAACACAAGGTGAAATGATCACATCCTTAGAAGTAAAGAGGACCAGTCTGTATCAGACTGATGGAATGGAGGCAAAGCTACAGTCAGGAGCTCCATGGAATTTACTAAGAAACTAGAAGGATGGAAAGTAAACAAATGAAACATCTGACTCCAGGGTTCAGGAAAACAACAACAACAACAACAACAACAAACAATATCATAAAACAAAATAAAGAAAGCAGCAGGAAGGAATTGATCCAAATAAAGGCAGAAGTAAATTAAATAGATCAGGGAAAAGACATGGCAATTAAAATGCAAAAAGTTTGGTCGAGGGAGGGAGGGGGAAGTGTCTCAAGTAAATGCATAGAAATGAACAAACAAACAAACAGTAAACAAAGGACAGAACTGTGGACACACAACCGATAAAAATACTTAATGACAATACTGTGTATGATATTATAGCAACACACATGGAGTCTTGATAAAATGTATTACATTCTTAGAAAACATAAATTTCAAGTTAAAGCCATGAATACACAGAAAATACAAAGAGGCAGAAAATGTAGAAATAAGAGAGCTAAATATGAATAACTTGAAGAAACAAAAAGGAGAATTTTCCACCTTTTGCTATAACTCCAATGCTCAAATGTATGGCTACATCCCTACAATTTGGGTGGACATATTAGAACTAGTTGGTTTGATTGAACCAAAATTAACTCACACACACAAAAAAATAGCAATAACTTTTCTCAAACCACAGATAACTAAAGAGAAAACATAAAAGACAATGTCAGTGAAAGATGATCACATTTCTTGGTCTGGTTGGTTGTTTTTGTCAACTTTACAAAAAAGTAAAAATATAAAAGGAATAATCTGGGAAGAGGGGACCTCAATGGAGAAATGCTTCCATCAGATTGCTCTGTGACCAAGTCCATGGGGCATTTTCTTGGTTGATGTTTGATGCGGAAAGGTGTGCTTCACTGTGGATGGTGCTGTCTCTGAGAAAGAGGTCCTGTAGAGTATAAGAAAACAAACTGAGCAAGGCATGGGGACCTAGCCAGTAAGCATATCCCTCCATGGCACATGCTTCAGTTTCTGTCTCTAAGGTCCTGCCTTAACTTTATGCCTTGACTTCCCTCAGTGAAGGAATATGATCTGACTTTTAAGTTTAAAGAATCCATTTCTTCCCAAAGTTCTTTTTGTCATGATGTTTTATCATGGTAATAGAAAACCTAACTAGAACATTCCTGAAATGGAGAAGATTGTGCTAATATGCATTTTAATTCTTGAAATATAGAGCTCTATACAATGGTTCTATAAGTCAAGGACTGCATTATATATAAGCAAAAGAGTAGGCAATTTGTCCAAGGTTTCACAGCTCCTGAGTAGCAGAATCAAGATTGATACTCTGTTGGCCTGGATCCAAAATATGTAAGTTATATAATCATAATCTTGAAAGTATGATATCGCCCATAAATTCTGTTAATATTCTTCCCCCAAAACCTCATGATAAAAACAATCTGAAAGTGTTTTAAAAATATTTGATGAATGGACATGAACACTTGGTTTCTAAATTAGAAAAATCTAAACCATGATGTTGCTACAATAGTACGGATGGATAAGTTTTGTTGCTGTAACAAATTAACCATCCATCTAACCAGAAGCATACATAAACATGGAATGTCTTATTTGGCAGCCCTCATCCATCTTATACTATTGATCATTAACATATACTCTCCAAAGAGTCCGTGGCAAGGAACCACTGTACAGAATACAGTTGAGTGGTTCCTCCACACAACTACAATGAAGGCTTACACACACACACACATACACACACACACATGTACACACACACACACACACGTACACACACATACACACACATATGTACACACACACATACACACACACATACACACACACATGTACACACACACACATACACACACACACATACACACACACACACATGTACTGTAGTAGGTGTAAGATGTTATCTCTGTCACAATATAAACAACAGCACAGAACTCTCTTGTCAGCAGCTACAAAGGTGGTTCAGTGGTTAACAACTGCTTCTGCAAAGGACTGGCAATCTATTCCAAGACCTATGTTGAATGGCTAATAACCACCTATTTTAGTACTGTGTAGATATTAATAGAAAATAAACTCAACTGTGCATGCCAATTGTACGTTTATATTTGATATATGATAAAAATTACATTTCAAGTCATTTGATAAATAGATGGACCCCTTTGGTCATTGTTTAGACATTTTTTAAGTCATTGATTTCAAACAAGTAATCCCTGTGGAGTAGATTAGAAATCAACACATCATATATATCTTTGGAAGTCTCAAAAAAGTGAAATAATCATTCCTACCACACACAAAATAAATCCCATGCATATGAGGTAGCTAAAGATTAGGAAATGTTAAAAATACTAGATTAATATACAAAAAAACAGTCGTATTATTCTGTGGCTTTTTAAACATTGCAAAAAACTCAGTTCACAGAGGTTCTTTGGCATCCAAATCAAGACTAAAATACAATCCCAGAGAAAGAGAAAGTTTGAAAATATATGGGCAGTAAGAGTCATCATCCAGATTTGTACACAGCATGTACAAATCGATGAAAAAGGGACAAATTTCATAGCTGGAAAATGGCCAAAGCACAAAAATCATCCACAGAAATAGAAAAGGCTATAGCGTCAAAGAAATGCAAATCCAAAAAGGAATGACTTATTTTTCCCATCCCAGAGTGACAATAATGAGCATCGATGATGTAGAAAAATAAAGTCTCTCATTTATCAATGATGGGACTGTAAACTGGTAGAACCTCTACAGATGGCCATTTAGTAGATCTATCAAAATTTTAAAATTCATAAACCATTGACCCAGCAATCCCTCTTCTAAGAATCTGTCTTACAGAATACACACATGTGCCCCGTGATATATCTACTAAGATCTTCATTCTGGCAGTATTTGCAATAACAAATAGCTACAAACAGCCAAAGTGCCCATCAATAAAAATTAGTTAAAAGCATTATGGTACATTTGTACTGTGCAGTGCCAAATAACCATTTTAAAGACAGATCCATAAGTCACTGGCTTGAAAAACATTCTGTAACAACATTAGGTACAAATGCATATCTTATGAAAATGTGTCATGATTTTAATGTATATAATTAACTATATGCTTGTTTGCATATCTATGTATACTGTATATGAAACTCATATATAAATGTGTATTTAAATGAGTTGGAAACAGTAGAATATACAACAGATAGTAGTGATGACAGTAGTACTTGAAGTAGGAATAAGAAGATAAGTTCACATTTTACTTTACACACTTCGATTCTGTTTACCTATTTACAACAAGCATACCCTTAATCACAGTTGCACAGGCATTTTATATATGAGTGGGTAAAGAAAGATATGGGGAATAAATCCTACTCAGTTTACTAAGTAACCCATCTCTTCATATTGACTGGAAGCCTTCTAGGATAATGGGTGCAATTAGACTTTATGGAGCAATTGCTAAATGCTCTGCACTCAGGTGTTCATTCAGTTCACCTGTGCTGAAGCTGTGTTGAGGGAGGATTTATTTATACCTAAGAGATTTAGAAAAGGTGGTGGGTGGGGCATAGATTTGAGCAAGAACCTTAGACATGGCCTCTCTGCAGCCTTTGTACAGGAAATTATAACCTTTGGGCAGGTAATCAAAGCTTCCATGCAGTACCTTCCATGCTTAGGGGAAAATACAACAGAGTGACAACTTGCTTCATTTATGGGAATGCCAAGGGTTTTTGCTGGCGTGATCTTGGGTCAAGTTTTCAATGCAAGTTGTCTCTTTTGGACCTTCAATTGGGTTCCATGTCTCCAGCATCCATCAGCTACAAGTTCCAGCAACATAGTTACATTTTCCATCCAAATGACCCCACAGAGACAAACTTGTCTAATGAGTTCCTCTGTCATTTTGCACTCAAATTTAAGTAATCTCTACTGTTTTCCAGAGGAAAGACAAATGAGATGGTGCATGCTGCTTGATGCTTCTAACCAGGCTTTAGTATAAGTAGAAAATATTAGATTTGGAAAATACCAGACTTGCAAAAGATGCTTCATTACTAAATAAACCTGAATGCTAACTTTGCCCCTCACAGTAATATGAGTCATCTTTGGATCCTTTTATTGATAATATATTCAGTAGGGGAGGTGATTTTACTCATTATGTTGAAATGAATATATGAGTGGTTCAGGCTTCATAGGACAAGCTTAATATACAAAAATATCCACATGATTGCTGTTTACTGTAATGAACTTGTTAGGTTCATTGAAGCTTCATTTTTGTAGTCGATACATCATGTGATTTTATAGTATACAAAAGTTAAGTTCCTTTCTCATGCTCACAGGTTCCAGATAGCAAATAACACATTTGTTTGGGTCTCTCCAATATGTAGCTCATTCTCTTGCCTGATTGTTAATTTATGCACAAGTACTCTGTATACAAACTCACAAAAGAACTATGAAAGGACATACACTCAAAAATTGCTCCTTGTTGTGTTTCAGGTGTGGAGACTGCTGTTCCTCTTCCCCTACCTCTCTTCTACCTCATTGCCTAAGAAAACCCTTTTTTTTTTACTGAAAATATCTCTAAATTGGAAATCTTATTCCCAATCTCCATTTAGATGCCTGTTTGGTCCACAAAGGATGCCTGCTTCAAAGGCATGTCAAGGGCTCATCTGACTGTCAGACACTGAGAGACCAGGGGAGACAACTAACAGTAAAAATTGAGCAGAAGTCATTTCTGCAACTATATGAACTGTACATGATCCTGATGAGTCACATTTGTTACAAGGGCAATATAAACATTAATTTTTCTTATAGTATTCAACCTAGGTTGACAGATAGACTGGAAACAGTTTCTTATTTGAGAAACACATTGATAATTCCCTGGGAATTTGTCTGTTGTGCTTTTTAAATCAGTGTGTTTGTGAAAAACTGTTCTACAGTGTACTTTATGTGTGACTGTGCATGCAGGTGTCCCCCTTGACTTCTTTAAAATGTCACAAATGACTTTCCTTGAATTTATCAATTTTCAGGATTAATGTGATTCTCTCTAGACACCTGTGCCCTAGATAGATTTCCACCAAATTAGCTGTCTCCGTGCTTAAACTATGACCTATTTTTAGTCAAAGGAGACCCTGGTTTTAGGTCACATTCAGTGGGGGTACCTAGCATGGAGAGTTAACTCTCAACTGTTTTGTCATGCAGCTGTGTGGAAGAGTACAAGCTGGCTCCTGATGGGAAATCCTGTTTAATGCTCTCGGATGTCTGTGAGGGCCCCAAGTGCCTCAAACCTGACTCCAAATTCAATGACACCCTCTTTGGAGAGATGCTACATGGTTACAACAACCGGACACAACATGTAAACCAAGGCCAAGTCTTCCAAATGACATTCAGGTATGGGGCAGATGCTTACACATTTACAGTCACTGGTGTAGACTCTAGGCTGGGGGTGGGGGCAGTATGGGCAAGGTGGACCAGAAACCTGTTATGTTGCCAAATACTCTCCAACTGAGAGTTAGAAGTCATCAAAGGGTATCCTGCCAGGTACCTTTCCCACTGACTTAAAATGTAATAGTTATTGTTCCACCCTTCTATTCTTCTCTGGCTATGCACATATTTTAATTTCATCCTGATAGTATCCTAATGAATTTTTTCAGAAATTAATTAACCTTTCAGTCTATTGAAAGCCAAGTATATAAATGCTATCCTGAAGTTTCAAAAATAGAGACATTTAATGAATTAAAAAATAAAAAAATCTTATCGCCTAGAAATATTCCTCATTAACATTTTCCCAGTGCTTCTACACCTATCTCCCTCACTGTCCACCTTCTTCCTCTCCATTTGTCTGTCTACACATATACACATTTCTCAAGTCTCAATAGAGATGCTTTGAAATTACTTTTTTCCCCTAGTAACATTATAAAGACTTTCTCCCTGTCAGTTATACAATAGCACATGACTAATTAAAAGAAACATTTATTCATATAAGAAAGATCAGAACAATGGCTTGGTTTGATCAGGTTATACAAAAAAAGTCAGCATGTGGAATTGATGTGAAGGGCTTCCTTGGCCAACTGAGGAAGCCAAGGTCATTCAGGAAAGGTGCACTGGGATGGAATTTATTTACACTTTCATAAAGATCATTATGGGGAGAATATGAGAAGGCTTGATCTTGTGTAAAATTAGATTTTCTTAAAACTACAAAAGGTCCCCATAATTTTAGACAGTGATTCATGAAAAAAGGAGTAAGTTATCATTGCAAAGCAGAGTTCCTTTTTTTCTTTTTCTTTCTTTCTTTCTTTCTTTCTTTCTTTCTTTCTTTCTTTCTTTCTTTCTTTCTTTCTTT
>JADRCH010000117.1:5312161-5343139 GCA_019843965.1 Rhynchomys soricoides
TTTCTTTCTTTCTTTCTTTCTTTCTTTCTTTCTTTCTTTCTTTCTTTTTCCAAGACAGGGTTTCTCTGTGTAGCCCTGGTTGTCCTGGAACTTACTCTGTAGACCAGGCTGGCCTCAGGAACTTACTCTGTAGACCAGGCTGAACTCAGAAATCTGCCTGCCTCTGCCTCCCAAGTGCTGGAATTAAAGGCGTGTGCCACCACTGCCCAGCTGAGTTCTCATTATCAATGACTATAAGAATCAGCAACAACACCTTCACCCCGTCCATCATTTCTTAATAGTAGCAAACACTGGAGTGGAAAATCAACTTGGCCATCTTCTACGAAAAACAGCCTATGTTAAACTCATACTCACTGTTTTTGATATTACAAATATTACATCTCCCCACTGTTGTTGCTGATGTTTTCACCACTATTATTGCTAATATTTATGATAATTACCATCAACATTAATTTGGCACACACCTAACAGATGTAAGTATTCAACATGACTTAGATAAATCTCCCTTCTAAAAGAATGCAGACACTGCAACTTTGGTGAATTTGAATATTTTTGAGCAACTTTACCTTCCATTTTACTATTCCAAGCATGTTCTGAAATCTTAAGTGACTAGAGCCGTTGACAGATAGCATTCAGAACCAGGTGCAAGTTTGACTCTAAAACCTTGCTTTTATCTTTTAATTCAATGTGCCTCCTCATCTTCCATTTCTAGAGACTGAAAATGGAAGAATGATTTCTCTGGAAGCATACATCTTTATGGTCAACTCATGGTCTCTGTGTAGTTCTCTTTCTTCCAGTATTGTCTTAGTCAAAGCTCTATTGCTGTAAAGTGACACCGTGACCACTGCAAATCTTATAAAGGAAAATATTTAATTGAGGATGGATTACAGATTTAGAAGTTTAGCTCATTATCGTCATGGTGGGAAGCATGGTTGTGCTCAGGAAAACATGGTGCTGGAAAAGGAGACAAAGTTCCATATCTGAACCGGCAGGCAACAGGAAGAAAGAGGGAGGGAGAAACACTGGTCCAGAGTATTTCAAACCCTACAGCCACCCTCAGTGATGCCATTCCTTCAACAAGGCCACACCTACTTCAACAAGGAGATATTTTCCTAATACTGCTACTCCCTGGTGACCGAGCATTCAAACCCATGAGCCTATGGAGGCCATTCCTATTCAAACCACCACATGTGCTATGGTGCTTTTTAAGGATGTGATGCAAAAGTGAGACATCATGACATCATATACCTTGGTACCTAGACATAGCTGACAAAGGGATGTTATATGTTTACTAAAGTTTAAATACAAAGTTTCAAGAAAAACAATTAATAGTGGAATCTACTATGGAGTAAGGGAGTTTCAAATGTGCCTCTGTTGGGTTAGACAGCAATAATAAGGCTTAGAGTCCACAGCTGGTATGAAACATCACTTAGCTAATACTTGGAAGATAAGCAGAAGTCAGCACAGAGAATGGTTTGAAGAGAAAATTACGAGGCCAAGTGAATAGTTGCAAGAAAAGGGACAAGTTGAGAGTTCAAGAGTGAAGGAAGTGATAAGGCATGCATACTATAAATTTTAACAGTCTGGTTCTCCAACTCTCAGCTCTTATTATTGCTCAGGTGCTCAAGCCAAAGCTCAATACATCTTCATTGGAAAGTCTGTGAATGAAATTGAAGAACCATCTGAGGAACTATGACTTAAAGCTGAGAATGTACAAAACCAGCTTATAATTTTAAGTTTATGAAAGTGTCATGTCATGATGGACAGAACACTGCTACTTGTAAAAGAAGGGGGCAAATAAATTACCCCTTCCCTTTGAGTAAGAAGTTTACAAGCGAGAACAATGACATGCACAATTGGCGAATACAAGCAAAATTTAATTTACAATGCAGCGTTCTAAGAAAGGCTCATGTTTTTCAAAGAACAGTCACACAAAGCATTTGAAGAATTAGAAGAAAGAAGAAAGAGCGTGTCTGAGGGCAAGGCTTGAGAACAGATTTTGAAGGGGTAACAAAGGATAGTGTGTCTTGGAAGAGAGCTACAAGGGAATTTTTCTATTCAAGAAAGGATGTACAAAGTCCCAGATGTATAAATGCCCGGGAAGAATGTCATGGAATGAACCCCAGCTATGCTTCTCTGCATGGCTCAGTCCATATTGGCTCAGTCCATAATGACAAGCATATTCTTTTTCCTCATTTGTTAGTGTGGCATTTTATCAGGTTCCATTTATGGCCATAAGCACCTTACATGTTGAATGCTGGTTGATTTCTCATGGTAAATACTGGAGTGTCTGACCCATAAATGATCAAATGTAAAAGTTTATGTTCTATTATATGAGGATCAGCTTAATTCAAAGAGAAAATTCAAATAGGTACAAAGCTGCTAAATCCTGATGGAAGAAGAGGCAGATGCTCCTGTGTCTGCCCAGATCCTCATCCCCCCTCACCTCCTCCTTTTTCTTCTCCTCCTCCCCCTTCTTTCCTTCTTCCAAGTCCTCTCTGGTCCAGCCTAGCCAGTAGCCAGCAGACACTTATACCAGCCGTCCTGCCATATGCTTCCTTTCCTGACAACTGCCTGGCCTGAGATATCCAAATCTGTGGTGTCTATAGCATGTCCTTGTGAGAGTGCAGCTCTGCTTTGCTCTCCCCTCTTCCTCCTGCTCTTCTCTCTATGACTTGTTACCTGCTGATGAAAGGTTTATAAGGTTTCAAGGGTTTTCACCCTTGGAAAAATATCTCTAAATGTACAACCTGGATTGCTTTACAAAATGCTTTAAAGTTAGTTCTGGAATACATAAAGACAGACTAGTTGAGGCCTAACCTTTTTTTGCACAGATGGAGATGTGTGTCTGCTAGTGTGTACCATGATTTTAGACTTTTCTGGGACTGAAATTTAGATTCCTAATTCTTAGACCACAGCTAGCTTTAGTTCAAGTTCTGCAAGAAAAACAAAGAAACAAAGAAAGAACCAGAATATGCTATTTCCTCACATCCTGCCTTATCATGTGGCGGCCACAGCCACGTGCTCCACCCCCACTCTCAGTGCACAGTCAGAAGCTAGGAGCCAAGGGAGAATGCCGGGATCACTTCTAAGGAGATATCTTAGGTAAAGGCCATGGTGGTTACATCTTTGAAGCTTCTGTATGTAGACTGTCTCTGAAGGATAATATATACAAGTAGAAATGTTTAGAGTCCCTGCCAGGACAAGGTTGTATACAACATGTAAGTAGTAACCTAGTGTCAGCCTACACTGTGGTATAAAAGATCAAAGGTAGGGAAACCTGTGGAGAAAAGTGGTCAGACACACAAAGTGACCTTGGAAAGAGAAACAAAGGTGGGGATAATAAACAGTAAGCCAGGAGTAATTAAAGAAAGATGACGGCTCTGCACAGGGCTGAAGAAATGGAGAAGTAGATAGAAACAGTGAGGGCGTACAGACGGTTTGAAAGCTCAAAATGGTTGAAAAAAAAAAAAAAGAAAGAAGGAAATGACAGAGAAAGAAGGACATTGTGGTCACATGGATGTTGAAAAGTAGTTTCTTCCAAGAGAATGCCGGAGGCTTGCTTTAAGAGACAGCATGCTTCTGGGAGAGATTAGGAATCAAGTCCAAATGGACAGGAATGGGCATAAAAGCTTTCGGTTAAAATGTCAAGTACTGTGAAAATGTGAAGAGCTGATGATCTCACATCAGAATTGCCCCTAAGCTCAGCTAGTGGTCAGGCTTTCTTTCTAATCCCTTTCGGTGCAGTGTTGGTCTTAATGACCAGGCAGAGACACTATCGAATGCCTCCTTCCTTTGCTCTTGATCAGTGTGGGAATCAGTAGACCTGCAGGAGTGAGATAAATTCATAAGGCTGATGGCATTTGATGGCTTTTTATTTGTTTGTTGTTTTTACTCCACACCTCTTCTACCCATCCTATTTCATTCCAATAAGAAAGAAAGGTCAACGTGGGTCATAGCTTGTGGAGATTTAGATAAACATCAGTCAGGAACTATTATTAAGCCTGGAGTCTCAGAAATGGCAGAAGAGATATTGCTTAAGAACGGGGCTGAGCAAATTACAATAGTAGATGGAGTAAAAGCCTCACCATCAGAAATAAGGCAGTTCTGTTGGTGAGACTCACTGAGTCACAGGCCTTCAGTAATTACCAAGAGCATGAGTTCATGAGAAATTTACTAGAAAGGAAGTTAGTTTCCAATCTGGTTTCCTTATCATATGCACATATCTTAGAGCAAAGGAAAAGTTTGGGGTAAGAGGTGAGATTTCAGAATTCTGCACCCAACTACCCACACTGAATGAGACAGAAGGGCTCTCTTTAAGAATTTGAGGAAAGCAGGTCCTCATTAGTGAGACTGACTTGGTCCCAATATACAGAGATTGAGTCAGATCAGATGAAATGGCCTCCAAGTTGCTCTAAGATGTTTGTATCACTCTTTCCTGTGAGATGGCTGATTACATATTTTATCTCTGGATCTTTCTTTTTCTTCATCCTCTTTTCTCTCTCTTTTTTCTCTCTTTAAGCATGCATGTAGCTTTTATGTCTTATGTTATGTGGAATCATATATGGTTTTATTCTTTCATGTACCAATTATGAAGTGGCCATCAATTTGTCTTCACACACACACACACACACATACACACACACACATATGTATGGTGAAATTTAATGTTGGACAGTGGTAGGTTACTCCCCTCCCTCCAGGATAATATTAAAAATATTAGATGATGAGTCTAGCAAAGGCATAGGTTACCAAGAAAGGAGGTCCATGAAACAGTGAGGCTGGCTGAGCTGCACCTTCATCCTGCTCACTTTCTGAGTCCCTGCCACTGTCATCAATGTATCACATCCTCAGATCCACTTAAAATTCCCTTGCTCATAATTGATATGGTAAAAACATGCTTTTCTGCTATTTTTCCTTTCTGTCTGTGAGTAGCACAGGTAGATATTTCTCCCTCGATGTGTAGAAGGAGTAATGTGACCATTATAATTTTTCTTCTACAGTTTTGATCTTTGGGTCTCAGGGTCCTTCGAATGCTAAGCAAATTCTATACCATGGAGCTGATCACCTGAGCTATCTATTATACTTTCTGATTTGAGTAGACAAGCTGAGAAGGGCAATATATGGTATACTATCAAAATCTGCAGTTTATTAATGGAGCCAGGACTCTGACCACAACCATAACCAGTCTATAATATTCAGGTGTATATATGTGTGTATATAGTCTCAAACCATATGCATCTCTGAGATCAATAATGCATTTAATACACACTGTCAATACTGTACCTGAAAACCATTTCTAACAGTAGAAAATTTCCATTCATCCCCTTAGAATTCCAAACACACAACTTAGAGCAGTGCTTCTGAAACTCTTACTTGCATATTTGTCACCAAGGGGAATGTCCTAAAATTCAAGCTCTCCTTGAGTAGGTTATAGATGGGGTCTGAAAACCTGAATATCAAATAAGTTACTGAATCTGTGACCCCACTTTGAATATCAAGATGTTAGACCACAGTTTCATTCTGAGTGGAGGGCATATCTGTCGAGATGGTGCTTGAAGATGAAAGATTCTTGCTCTTCCATTTGCCTGTTGGCAATTAGGCACCACATTTCAAGGCCCATGACACCAGAGAGCAATGGAGTCTCATAGAAGCTTTTTTCCCATAACCTTCTCCTCAATGACCAAGTACATAGACTATGTTTTCATCCCCAGATAAGATAGTCCTCCCCTTCTACCCAGTAGCCCCTCTGAGCATAATATAATACATTTTGCCTGGTGTCCATCTACTATGCTCACTGATGGGCACAGAGATACTCGGAGATGAGGTCTGAGGTGGGAGTCACTTACATGAAGGAATCTCCTGCCTCTGTGTAGAAGAACCATGGGTGAAGCTCAGATTTTCACCTCCTTATCATGCTCATGCTATAATTTCAGCCATTATTGAATGAAACAGAACACTGTTTAACAGTGAAGGGTTGGATTATAGCCTGCTTTAGGGCAGAGAAAGAATTCCAACTCTGGAAGAGTAGATAGAAACCTGTCTAGAATCGGCACTGGCTAAAGTAAAAACTGTCTTTTTAAAATACTGAGACAAGATTTCATACTGCAAACACTGTTAATTTAATTGGGAAAAATACAAAATTAAAAGCTAGTAAAGATACCTCGTGTGTGTGTGTGTATGTGTGTGTATGTGTGTGAGTGTGTGTGTGTGTGTGTGTGAGAGTGCACGCACGTTCACATGTGAGTGCAAGAAGAGGAGGCAGGGAATTGCAATCCATTAATTTAATTTCAAGTTTTCTTCTTAATGCATGTATCTCTCACTATACCAACCATGGTCATTTCATGAGAAAACCAAGCTGTACATAGTACATTTTAAATGTTTTCCAACGAACCTAAAAAAAATCTCTAGTCTGTAAAAGATACTAAACCAACTAAACTAACATGGTCTATTTCACATCAAAATCCAGTTCCTTCTCTCTCTTTTAGTTTTTTTAGATGTTCTGGCTTCAAAATCCCTGACTCTGTACTTTTTTCTAGTAGGGGGTGCCTCTGTGAATCATTGAGACATTTGAAGCAGAGACAATTTTTTGAAGAAGTGCAATTTCATTACACTCGAATGAAGGCAGTAACTCAGTCTGGTCTAAGCACTCAGAAGTAAAAGTCTATAGGGAACCTACAGAACAGATAAGGATAGATTGTAATTAGCACAGTAATTGTAATTAGCAGAGCAATTGTAATTAGCACAGTGATTGTTTGTTCATAATGGGTGCTTCCAATGTGACTCCAGGCAGTTTGTTCTCCTAAGTATCTTCTGCCATTCCCCCTATGATCTTGTTTACATTGCTAATGCACTAATGTACTTAGCCATTTCTTTTATCAATAAACACTTCAAAGGTATGAGCCAGCCCACCTCCTGGCCAAGCATTATGCATCTTTAGTTAATGGTGTCCACTGCACTGAAATTTTTATAATATTTGCTTTGTGCTAAGGCACCATTGGTTCTTACTCTTAGAAGACCTTGTGCCTTGGCAGTAATTTGTTATTGTTTTATTAATTGTGAGATGGAATGGGATGATGCAAAGCATCTCTTGGGCTCAGAGATTCCAGCTGTGCTTCTCCATTTATTCCCACTTGTAAATGTGTCTTGAATACCTGCTACATATTGGGCCACATTAAGCACTTGGGAAAATGATAATCAAAGGTTTTGTTCTCACCTATATGGATCACTCACTGCCTAAGCTTGCTTTGCATTGTGCTATGGGTCGTGATGCAAGAATGTCTGGAGACTAAAGAATCATTCTGTAACCTGATCAGACCCCATTTTGTGAGAGAACACAGCAGGGAAGACTTCCTGAAAAGAGATATTGAGCAAGGTCTGAAAGGTCCAGTAACTTTTAGCTATGTAGAAAAAAAAGATGAGTCATGTATACAACAGAACAAGGGACCTACAGAACAAGAACACCAGGCAAATAAGTTAAAAAGAGAAACTAGACAGGGCTGGAGACATTGCTCAAAGGTACAGTGTGTGCTAAGCATGAACAAGGCCCTGGACCTATCTCCATTAAGGAGGAGGAGAAGGGTGGAGGGGGTGATGACTATGATGGTGGTGGTACTGGTGGTGGCAGGAAGATGCTACTGTACAGCTAGACAGAGGATAGTCAGTCAGTCAATCAAACAGTACTGTTATTGGGGTGCTGTTACTAGTTATAGGGCTGTATGCGATCTAATACCATGTCTAAGTCTTAATTTGCTTACTGTTAAATCAGAGGGAATAACACTACTTACCTTATAGTAGATTGATGAGAAGGTTATCAGAAAAAATAAAATTAAAATGCTCTATAAAGGTATGAAAATATTAGCAATAATTTTTAACATAAATTCAAGGACCTGTGAAGTCCAGCTTATTCAGAAATGTTGTGCTATAGTATCCATTCTGTCAGATTTGAGATTACATGAGATGTGAATTTATTGGTATTACTTTCTTTATACTCCTTCAAAAGAGATGATAAAAGTCTATTGTAAGCTCTCATTAATGAGCCTATGCATGCATATTTGGAAAATTAATTTTTAGGGAAATATTTCCATTTCAGGGAGACAGTCTGAATAGAAATGCATTTAGTAACAATTCTTGTGTAAGATTCAATCACAGTGCATTGGATGAAAATTAATGCAGAAACCTCCAAGGGCAGTGGTTGGGGTTTTATGTATGAATAATTACTTTTAATGTTAATCCTGTGGAACTCCTCAAAGGTGGCTTTGAGGAGTCCAAAATGAACATTCATTTATATGTCATATGAGATTCTCAGTGGAGTCAACGTGGGCAATTAATTAGCAGGCACCAGGTAAAAACCAGAGCTGTAGGCTTTGGAACTGCCCAGAGCTGGGGAATTCAGCTGCCAAGTTGTGGCTGAGTCAGCCAGTTACTCTTCCATTCTCTCAAGGGGTCTGTGTGACCTTGGAACTTCTTGAGCTATATTCAGATGCTTTCTAGAGTAGGGGGAAAGGAACTTGATGAAGGAATTGGTCCTTGCTGCTTGATCATAACTCAGAAAGGAGTTCTCCAAACAACATCCCTGTAAGTCTCTACTAAAGCCCTAACCATAGTACTTCTTGTAGACTCACCCACTGGGAACTATAAGCCCAGAGGCTTCTACTTCTCTGTTTGCAAAGGAGCAGGAACATAACCAGAAAATTAAGCAAAGTTGCATTTAATTTTCCTTCAGCTTTGTAATACAACTTATAAATATGTGTCACATGTGTGTTATATTCTATGTTTTAGGGATTCGAGTTGAACAAGATTTAGAATCTAAAGCTGTAGTAAGAAGAAACATGATATATTCTTTCCATGTATCTTCTATGTCCCTTAATATTTTCCCCTATCATTACTCCTTATCCATTTAGCAAAGTTAAAATAACATTGCCGTTCTCCCCATTAGTAGTAAAAGATAGCATTTTGTTGAATAAAATTAAACATTTAAGGGCCACAATTGATGTGATACTTAAGATGTCTTTACATATAGGATAATTTCTGCCACCATTGAAAAAGTGGTACAAGTACATTTACTAACGTCAGGTCACAGACGAAAAAAAATCTAGACAGTGAGGTTTGATCACATAAAGCCAAGCTACGTAACAGATCCATCACCACTTACGTTTATTGTCCTACTTGTATTGAAAACACTTACAAGAGCCTTTGTACGACTCAGTTGGTAAAGAGCTTGGATCTCCAAACACCTATACAAAAAGCTAGGCAGAAAGATTCTCTAATCCTAGCCCTGGAAAGCCAGAGACAGGACAATCTAAGAAGTTGCTAGCCAGCTAGTCTAGGTGAAATGATAAGATTCAGTGAGCAAAGGAGTTCCCAGTGGGTGAGTCCCAATGTCTTTTCTCAAAACAATAAGGTGCAGAACAATAAAAGAAGAACCTGCAACGTCACCTTCTGTCCTCCCCATACATGTCCCCACCCAGGCTCACACATGCACACACCAGACACACAAAATATCCTTCTTAAACTAATTTTAAAAATATACAGTTTGCTTTGCTCACTGTGTGTAATAATTGAGATTTTGAGTTCCTTAACCAACTCCTTGCTTTTCCTGCCCCTTGTACCATTGTGTTTTTCTCCGTGGGTTTGATTTTAAGATCTTGTGTAAGAACATGCAGTTTTATCTTTCTGTGTCTGGCTTATTACACTGAATGTCAATTCTTATAGCTTCAGATAAGGTTATTTTTTAAATAGTCACACTTACTTAAACAGTCAGATTAATAGATAAGTCAAAACATAAAGAACAATTATATATTCTGTGCCCAGTTTCCTCTGATATATTTTAATATAATTATTACTGTTAATAAATTAATATTTCTTATGGCCATTCTATACTTTATTCAGATTTTCTTGGTTTTTTACCAAATATCATGTTTCAGATCTACTACTCAGCTGTCAAAGTGAATATTGCCTGAGACAATATTAAGTAAATGAAGAAGAATTTATTTATGATTATGACAAAGTCTGGTGAAACTCTGTTGAGACAAAGGGTAGAAGGGTTTTTAAACACGGATGTACAGAAAATGGAAAAGGCCTGAAAGGCAAGAGAAGATTGAATGAGACATGTGCAGCATATCCCAGAGAGTTTCTCTCATCTTGGAAAATGTATTCTGTGTGATTAGATCATCTGTATTTGCTAATTGGCACCCATGGAAGTTAAGCTTTCACCTTCCCACAGTGCCTGGGCAATGGGGCACTTGCTTTCTTGATAATCACATTTTAAAGAGAGTGTTCTAACATCCTTGAGAAACACAGCCTCTTAAGTTATAAAACTAGCCAGAAACTTTTTTAAACATTGATTTCTTAAAGGGGAAGACAATGAATTTACAAACATTTCTAAAATGTACTCCAAGAACAGGTTAACACAAGGATCCCTAATCTGGAAGTAGCCAGTCTGAAATATAGAAGATACACTAGGTCCGTTAACAGTGTGTCTCCCCTAGCCTGTTCTTTATTGTAAGAATTATGTGGCATCTTAAACATTGCATTGTCTGTAGCCCTTTAATGTCTAACAAAATTATATCTGCGCCTGTGCAGGATTTCCACTCTGCTTCTTAATTTATTTCTTTGTTTATATTTTTATTAATCCTTTGAGAATTTCATACGGTGGATGTTGATCACATTCAACCCTGACTTCTCCCATAGCCACCAGCACATTCCTTCCCTGAAATGCTCCCTGTTTCTCTGTTGTTTCTTTTATTAACCCACTGAGCCAAATTTGCGCTGCCTCTATACTCCTGGGAGTAGACCCACCCATTGGAGTGTGGTTGATCTACCAAGAGTCACACCCTTAAAGAAGACTGACTCTCCCACCAGAAGCTGTCAGCTGACAATGGTTCCTCAACATGGCTTCAGAGGCCCATGAACTCCTTTCCACTCTATGACAGAACATTGACTTGTTTGATTATGTTCAGGTCTTGTGCAGGCAACAATCTGCTTCCCCATTCTGTTAGTTGTTTGTATATATTTCTGTAGTTTCATATGTAAATATAAGCAAATTAGAATAATTATTTCTCCCCTTTCACCACTTTTTCAAAAGAGTATTAGACACGTTGGTTTCCCAGTATTTTCTGGGTAGTGAAAGCTCTTGAAGGTGTTTCTACAGCCAGTGAACTTTATTACAATAGCATGCCATCCTATACAGGGGTGTATGGCCTCATTGGTGAACATCGTGATGCCTTAAAATCAAGACTTCCAGAAGGCACAGGGAAGGGACATGGATTGTGGAAGTAAGAGATTCTATTTCTTTGGATCTTCACTAGGATAATTTCAACATTCTCAGCCTTGGTCCCATGTGAAGAAAATATGAGCATTTCTAGTATTTTGAGGTACCTGAGATTAGTTCTTAGGAATCTAATCCTCGTTATATCATTACTGTAACAATGGTAGAAAGAATAACATGTACACACACACACAGAGAGAGAGAGAGAGAGAGAGAGAGAGAGAGAGAGGAAGAGAGAGAGAGAGAGAGAGAGAGAGAGAGAGAGAGAGAGAGAGAATACCTATAATATGGCACTTTTGCTTTGGAAAACTTGAAATGTAACATGTAAAACCCTTCCTTCAAGAACATTCACTGGCATGCCTGAATAACCTCTTGAGTTTAATAGGCATTGCCTTCTCTTTTAGTAAAATTGTTCTCGTTAAGATAGTTAAAGCCAAAGGTGAATTGAAATGTGACTTAAATATGTATAAGTTTAATCAATGTATAGTTTTAAAATTATGTTGTGATTAATGGACCATTGGAAAATGACTTTTTCTTAAACAGTGAGATTTAATGTGCCTTTTATCTATTTTGTATAATCTTCATTTGTTTCCTTTAATTTTTCTTTTCTTTTTGTCACAATGAAGTTTACTCAATCCTTTGTACTTAAAAAAAAAGTTAAGTCTATGGGGAGAAAGACAATCAATAACTAAGTGAATACTCTGCCAAGTGAATAAAACCTTATGAGAAAAGAAGATTAAATACAGGGACTGGAGTGAACTAGACAGGGAAATCTACTTTCTATAGGTTGTACACAGATGAATTCTTTAATAGGATGATATTGGTGCAAATATTTTAACAAGGGAAGCCATAAGCCTTTCACCTGTCTAGGAACTAGTTTCCAAGTAAAGGGTACAGCAAGAACAAAGATCTTTGGCATGTGCCATGAGCAAAATGAAGCCCAAGTAGAAAAAAACAATTTGTAGTAATAAACATGTAGCTGGTCAGATAGATCAGGGGTAAAAGCACTTCTACACAAGAATGAGGACCTGGCATTCTGATCCCCTGAACCCAGTAAATGTAGCCTCAGAAGGTGAAGCTAGGATAGCACAGAGCAAGCTGCCCAGAGAGACTAACGATATTTATGCGATCTAGGTTTGACTAAGAACCCCTGTCTCAATGAATAGGGTGGAAAGCCATAGAAGATGAGGATTCACAACACCAAATTTGGGCCTTCACATGGACATGTGCACACCTGTCAATGCACACAAATGCAAACACACACACACAATGGAGAAAAAGAAAAACAAAAAGGCATAGGCAAATATGTTTTAATAAAGGGCAAATGGTGTCAGCTAAGGGAGCAGGGCAACTATGAAAAGGTACAGTAAGTCAAAAGGTAAAGTACTCTAGATTTTACTCTAAGCTAAAAAAGAAATAATCCAGTGCTTTGTGTGAGTGAAAGAGGGATGTCATTTGACTGATGTCTTAAAATAACTATTTGAGCTAAGGTCTGTAGAATGGACCTAAGAAATGTGGGTTGAAACAGACAGCACCTCTTAGGCTTTTGCTAAGGTCTAAGTAAAAGGCTGATGGTGTAAAGCATATGGATAGGCATCAGCATATTGTGGGGTAGCCATAATCTGGATGGATACTAAAGGTGGAGCAGCCAAATTTACTTATGATCAAGGAGCTATGTTTGGCTCTAATTTTGAAGTGAGCTTTTGAGAGGAGGGATACACCATTGGTGCTATAATTGTAAGAAGACTGGGTGAGAAGAATGGAGCTGAAAATGCCTTTGATCATGTTTTAAATAATAAACAGTTTCTTGGAAATTTTAGTCACTTATAAAACTAAGCAATAATATAATGAATCCCTAGGTTTGCATCATCTTGCTTCAGTAATCATCATCTGGTCATATCTAATAGATTTCCTCATAGAGATGTCAGGAAATCAGTAGGACATAGCAGTCTATAAGAGAGGCCTGACTTGAAGTACAGAGTTTATATTATTAAATATACAAAAGATATTAAAGAAGAGAGGGGAGATAATTGACTGATACTTTAGTCCTGTTCTCAAGCAATCATACAGATTAGGAAACACTAGTAAAGGAGATAAAAGATGAACTAGTGAGAGGCCAAAGCTACTCCATTTTGCAACCAGCCTTCATCTTAAAAAAAAAAAAGAGCCTGAGAACTGAACCCAAGCTGCACCCACGTACCAAGAAGGACCCCACAGCTTGTCTTCAGCCAGTTACTCCCTAGCTACTTCCTCCCAACAGTTAATCAAAGATTAGTCTGACTGTTTCATATTTCAGACCATTTGTAATTGTATATGGTCTTGCTTCAGAGCACCCACCTTACAACAGTCATTTCAATTAGATACTTGCCAGGATGGACACCCCCTTCACCTGCTCTCATTTCCTAGAAAATCTTGTCCTGATGAGAATTCTGGCCAGCTTCACCAAACCATCTATGGGACAGCGGTGAGTAAACCCAAACTTGAGATTGTAATAAAGAGACCCTAATGTGATCACATCTTCGTCAGCTCCTGGTTGGTCTTTTGGGCTCGAGAATGAGGCACAACACTAGCATGACATTATCAGAGAGCCCAGAAACCCCACCCATTCACCCATTTGTTTTAACATGTTCATTTCTTCTAAAACCTTAAGCAGACCCTTGAAAGTCTAAGGGTCTAAAGCACTATTATCCCTCTGACATGCATGCACTTATTTTTTTTTAAAATTCTACTCTCTTCCTCCCTCTCCCCCCCCCTTTGATAAGGTCTCACTATGTAGCCTAGTCTCAAATTCTCAATCTTCTTGCCTCAGCTTCTTAACTGATTGAAAACCAAATCTGTCTCACCATATCTGCCATCTACATGCATTTATTTTTTACCATATGGTGGCATTTCTGTGCTGAGAGATTAAATACTTCTCTGGATACCATCTGTCTTATAAGTAGTGGTGCTAAGACTGCCATTCAGATAGTCCAGTGCCAAACACATCCTCAGACATCTCCTCACTCTTAAACTGCTTGGTTGGTCACACATTCTGCCTAGTCACTATGCTGGCCTGAGGGACCCAAGAGCAATGATAATAAAGAGATGGAGATATGCTGTAAAACAAATAACAACAACAAAAACTTTTCATGTCAAAGAAAATACTGGATATTGTATGAGATGGACCAGCGAATGAATTCTGTCAATAATTCAATAGTGTCAGATAATATTAATGATGGAAACAATTACTATTTAGTGGGCATATATCTATGGAACTGCTATTATTCTGTCAATGGTTCAAACATTGGATTTTTTGATCCTCTGAGAAAGCTCATGGTGAGGAACCAAAGTCGTATCCATTCTGAGTATGAAGATGGAGAGGACTAGAACAAAGAGAGTAGTGAGAGCTTTGTTGTGTTCCCTAGTGGCTGGGAGAACAGCAGGGGCTTGGGGCTAAAGCTCATGTGGGCTCAAATTCAAGTTCAGCGCAGTGGTTACTGAGACCTTGAACTCTTTACCTCTTGATCTTTTTCTGTAGCCAAGCATCTACCCACAACGTGTCAGCAAATTGTAGCTGTACATTAGAGACTAGTTTTTGTTCTAAAACTTTTAAATTAAAAGGGCAGTTTAATGTTGACTTTGCATTATTTCTTTTATGTATGTATACAGGGTATGAGATTTTTATGCATCAGAGAAAGATCTAGTCCTGTCCTTATACTGGTAGCCACCATTAGCAATAGCCCGTTTAATTTGCTGAGGAGACTTTAGCTTTCGATTCAGGAAAATCCAGAATTTAATTCAAAATTTTTTGCTATATTACATGGATGATCTTGGTCAAGTTACCTGCTTCTGATTCTTTGTCTTACTCTGTGATTTCTTATGTGATAGTTGATTAAATAACACATTGCTCAAGCCAATTGGTATGTAAGTGCTGATGATGTCTTCCATTTACTCTCAGAGCTGAATCCAAATTTATTTACATGTCTCCTGATCAAAAAATAAATAAGTAAATAAATATACATTGGGGCAGGGTATGCACTTTGTGTTGCAATGTTTATTTAGTGCCTACAAGGCCAAAATTTTAAATTTACCCTGTGTTTTGTTCCATGCTTTTTTCTTTTCTTTCTTTCTTTCTTTTTTTTTTTCTGAAACAGGCTTGGATCCAACCTGAATAGCCTTGAAATCACAGTGAAGGTATCCTGCCTCTGCCTCCTGAGTGCTGGGATTAAAGGCATGCACCATTACCTCTCAGCTTGGCCTACACTTTTTTTTTTTTTTTTTTAAATCAGTATTGATTTGGTTTGTTATATCCACTATGCATCACTATCTTCCAGAAAGGAGCAGGTTCTATCAGCTTCTTTGTAAGAAACTCCACTCAGCTGAATTAGCATCCCATTCTTAGTCAAAACACAACCCTGAATAAGGTGTTAATCCAGTGTAGAGCACATGTAATTTTCATTCTATCAGCATCAATTTCTCAACTGTCTTCCATGTGCTAAGTATTAGTATTTAAAACAAATAAAGTGAGCTTGCTGTGCCAAGTTGAGAAGTTGATTAGCAAATTGGAAAGTGAGGAATAAGAAGTAGGAAGCAAAGAAGGGAAATTGGGAGGGAAGTCAAGCTTAGATGTTTCCGTGGGTTTGCTTGTATCTCTTGTTATGAGAAAAGGAGTCATTTCAGTTCATTCATTTATCATGAATTTATCTATCTATTCCACAGTCTACAGCAAATTTTGACCTCTGTAGAAGATAGTGAAGATAAAAAATGGGAACTAACTGGCAATATATGGTCACGTGCACGTGTATGGATTCATATCTGTGTACGAATGGATATGCAGTTGTGTATACATGCATGTTAAGGAGAGACGTCAATGGAAGTGCCGCTTCAGTCACTCTCTACCTTAATTACTTAATGTTTATTCTTTAACAATTTTATACATATATTAAATAAATTATCATAGCCATACCCCATGTTACTATCTAATTCTCTCAAGATCTCCCTGACACAGTGGTTCTCAACCTGTGGATTGCAATATCTATGGGGAAGTCAAATGAACCATTCACAGAGGTGACCCAAGACAATCAAAAAGCACAGATATTCACATTATGATTCATAACAGCAGCAAAATTATAGTTATAAAGTAGCAATGACATAAATTTATGATTAGGAGGAACTACAAAATGAGGAATCTCTTAAATGGCCACAACATCAGGAAAGTTGAGACCCACTGCCCAATCACATTCCGCTGCCAACTTTGTGTCAAATCCCTTTTTATTTTTCTGAATAACCCACTTAGCCCAATTAATACTATCCATCTATGCATGTATATGGGTCCATCCAGTGGAGCATGGGCAACCTATTAGTAATGCCACAACAATAAGGAGATTCATTCCCTTTTCTCCTGACAGAGGAAGTATTAACTGACAAAGGAAGAACATCATGAGCCCCTTCCCCACCCATTCATGAGTGCAATAGGCATGTCACTTTAAAAAAAAAAAAAATACAGCATTTCAGAGCACTCCTTCCATCCTAGTTCATACATTTTTTTCTATGCTCTCTCTTTTATGTTCCCTGAGTGTTTGAAGGGAGGCTGATGAAGATGTCTCATTTAGGGCTGAGCACTCATAGTTTTTATCCATTATGATTCTCTACACTGACTGCTGCCCAATGCAAAGAAGGAGGAAGTAGCTGCTGCAGCTCTGGTCTATAGCTATGAACACAGGCATTTAGAGAGTAACTAGACAACATGATCATATAGCAAAATTAAAGTAGTTGATTCAACCACAGTGCCTATGCTCTCTCAAGATGTAAGCTTTTGGTCAGACCTACTCTAACAGACACGAATTTCCTCCTGTGGAACAGGATTCGAGTTCAATTGTAAAGCATTTGGTTACTCAATAGCAGTCATGCCACTATTGTACCAATGGGCACATCTTGTCTGGTGGGTCAGCACCTTAACATGTAGGGACCAGTACTGGGTAAGGATATTAATTTCTTTTATCCCTCAGCAGCCTGCATGGTACCTTCGGGTATTATTAATGCAGGCCAGCAGGTTCTTTACTGAATCAGGAGCTTATTGATTCAGCTAGATTATGCTATCATATAGCACATAGGTTCAACTACATAGAGCCAGGAAGTCCCAGAAATATTCTTGTCTCTACCTCCCTAGAACTGGAATTAAAGGCAGCCCAGGTTTTGCTTAAATTTTGGGTGCTGAGGATTTAACTGAAGTCCTTGCATTTGTGAAGCAGGAGCTTTATGAACTGAGCCATTTCCTGACATCTTTATGCTCATATTTGTAGTGCGATCATATATCCCATTTTAACTAGAATAGTTCTAATTTATGACTCTTCTTCTAGAGACCTTTTCAGTGCACCATTTATCCTAGACAGAAGGAGCCTGGATTAGATGACAAATTATATAGTTATTCAACTTACTGAAGTCATAACTGACAAAAGAAAGATGCTCATTCAGTGAAATTCAATAAAATTGCCAATGCAGTATGATTTGTGGAAATCAGAGGACTATGTGGGCTAATCTGCATGGATTTTAAAATTCCATGTAAATACCCCTTAGGAATTAACTTTCTGAGCTGAGAGGTGAAGGGTGGGCTAGATTTTTAAATGAAAGAAAACAGAGATACAGATTGTTGAGAAAATAAGAGTTGGGGTTGGATGCTGTAAATCTCCACTGAAGATATAAAAAAAATTAGAAGGAATTCAAATTAATCTGCTAAGACAAGCCTATCAGAGGAGTATTTTCCTGGTCTTCATTACCTCCTTAGCTCCTTTTAGGAGAAGCACCTCTCTGTCTGACTTAAAGCATCCTATGTGGGTGGCAATCCCTAGAGATGTGGAAGGATAATAGAGGTTTATGAAACACACTCTCAGGTTGGCCCAGCCCATAGGGACCTGTCATAGAAGTGTCAGAAAAATAGGGCAGAGAGACTCCCTCTCTCTTCAAAATTAACTTCATTCAAAAAGACAGAAGGGATGCTTTTGTTCCGGCAAAGTTATGTTAATATTGTCAAGTTGGTGCATTGGGTCGCTGAACTGGTACTTGGGGACTGTCATAATATTGATGGGGAGTTTGGCAAGTTAATTTTAAATCTGTCACTTCACTCTTCTACAACTCTTGCTCCTTAATAATCCTTGCACAGTGATTGTGGGCTTAGCTGACAGCTGGGGAGTGATCTTTGAGTCTGAAACTAGCATGGAATGATCCCCTCTCCTTTATCTTATCTTTGCTTGCCTGCTACACCCTTTGTTCTTTTCTCTAATCTTATGCTATTAAGCAGTACCAAGAAACCTTGTCTTACTGAGACCCATTGTTGAGAGCTAGCATCTGGTCCTGGAAAGTTAGACCATCAGAGTTTGAATGATAATGTCACTGAGAACTAGCTGTGTGAAATCTACTGGAGGTTTCTGATCTTTGGGTTCCTCCTATTGTGATATAAAACATGTCAAAGCTTCTCTATAGCTCATCATCTGTCAAAGTCATTTTTCTCTCTTTCAACAATGTGTGGAACATAGCCTACAGGTATGCAACCTGAACCCAAATGACAAGTGAAAGCTATTGTTCCCTAAACGTCGTTCATAGATCAAGTACTCACATCTGCGTCAAGAAACCCATGGAAGAATCAAATGGAGTTGGATTATTTTTAAAATATCCAATGTTTGAGAGTCCTCATGAATGTTAAATGAACTTTTTGTATTGCGGACTATAAAATTGTTGATAAAACTCATACCACCAAAGCTAAAACTGTCCTTTTTCTCCACCACCATATTGTTATTTTTGTTGTTAGGGATCCTGGACTAAAAGAAATTGCCAGAAAACAGTGTAAACATCCAAAGGATATGGCCATATAACATTTGTCCTATGAGTTTGAGTTTGCCAAGGCCAATTTTCTGTCTGCTCTAAGACAACCCTGCAGCTTACTCACATCTTCAACCTTGGTTCTGCTCTCCATCAATGCTTTCACTCAAGTTTTTCCAGTGTTTTTCTCTATGTTTTATGAATGCTGAAGTAGTTTATTTTAGTCATTCACCATTTCAGCAAGCTTCCAGAACCCAACTGGTTCCATGGGCTGCTTTGCAGGAAGTCCTATTCAGCTGAACTAATCATTTTTTTTTCCTGTTGCAAAATGCAACTCTGGATAATGTATGAATCCAGTTTTGAACACATGTGATGTTCAGTCTACTGGTATTCATTGCCCACGTTCACTTTCTCGGGTCTTACTTGTATCCATGAAAGTAAATACAACCATGCAGTCATTGTTGGAAAACAGAAATGAAAACAGTTAAGGTAGCTGCAGAAATAAGAAGAACTAAGGTTAAAGACAGGAACAAACTGATAGTGGATGTTTCCCCAAGCTCAAAAGATACTTCTGACACTCTGCTAGGGACTCAGTACTAAGTTCCTTTTCAGGTGCAGCCTTCTGCCCACCCAAGAAGACTCAGCTGCTCCATAGAAATGTATCATTCCCTCATATTTGATTACAGTTCCCACCGTTCTTATTTGACTTCTCCCATACCACTCCTCAGAAATGCTAGTCTAGCTCAGACCTCCCAGTGAAATTCACCTTTACCAAAAGTGATTAAGAGGCAAGAGAACAGAACGAGAAGATGTGACCTCAAATCCTAACCAAGTCTGTTTGATACATAAACTTGCTGTCATTGTCTTTAAAGGGATGGTGGCCTTTGAATTAGATAGTGCAGGCAAAGTACTGAGTATATAGTAATCAGGACCCACTCTTTCCAATCATGCACCCTTCTCTGTTTTATGATGCCTCTCAACATTCATATTTTCTCTTCCCTAGTTTGTAAGTTTCTAAAGTACATTTGAGCACATATTCTAAACTCCGTCTGAGACAGAGCAACCTATGAAAACAGATGTTCAATGCGCGAATGAACTTGTGAATGAAAATTGATATATGAATGAAAATAAGAGTCAGTTATTCATTGGCGGAATTGGACATATCGCTATATGATAAATATGTAAATAATAAATATATGAAGGAATGGTCCCATGAATGCATTAATAAAGTAATAACTGAACTATGAAATTGAGAATAGAATAACTGAGTTAAAATATAAATAAATGAATAAATAAATTTTTAACCTGGATGGAAATGAGAAGGCTCTGAATGTGATATTGGCTTCATGGAGCCATAATAGAAAACCTTTCGTGACAATAACAAACAAAGTTGTTGAAAAAACTAGTTTTGACTTTTCAATAACTTGAGAAACATTATATTAATCTTTAGAATTGTCTATTGTGTGGGACACTAGCGTAATAGAAGCATACATGATAAAAGGCTTAGGAATAATCCTTAAAAAATGCAGAATGTGGGTAGAGAGGTGTTCTTTTTTGACACTATGATAAAATAATCGAGACTTGATAATTCATCAAGATGGTTCCTATGTTTGCCATGATTCTTCAGTCTAACAGTACTGATAGACTGTGTCTTAGGGAAGGGATAGATATCTTCTGGAGGAATATAGTAAGCAGGAGGGAAAGAAACCAACATATTTCTTTTGATGCCTTCTCTAATAGCATTGATCCATTTATACAAGCAGAACATTGTGATCTGAACATCTTTCAGAGGAACCAACTCCTCATAGTGTTGCACTGGGGCTTGGAGTTTCCTTCACACAAAACTTAGGGGCATATCAGAAAACAGCAGTACTATGGGAAGAACAGTAGAAACTTACAGAGATTGGGAAGCTATCTGCTGTAGAATTCTAAAGCTCCATTTGTTACTGGGTTCTTACCTGTCAAGTTTAAAGTGACACTCTGTGTAAGTGTATGTACAGAAATGACCACAACAGCAATTTACCATTTAATTCTGACTGCATTTAACAATATATAATCGTGTTTAATTTCTCTGGACAATGCTCCAAGATGAGGCAATTCAAAGTCAGGGTCCCACCCCTTGTGAAAGAATTACTTACAACTAATAAATACTGAAAAAATGAATTAGCTTCTCCCAAGGGTGAGCTCCCAAATTGTCTATCCAATACAGAGTGAGCTGCCCTGAAATCATATGCACAAAAGCCATACCAAATGGACTCAGCACATTGCATGTATATACTTATGCATATATATATAACAATAACAATGAAAAAAGAGGCCATCAATTTTAGAGGGGGTCATGAGAGAGGATTGGGTGGAGAGGGCATGGGATATGCTGGAGAGAGGGAAGGAAAGAGAGAGTGATATAATTATGTTTTAATATTAATTTTAGTTTTAAAGGAATTTATAACCAGTTGTCAGGTGATATAAGATAATTTAATATACTGAGAACAGTTTTGCTCATGATTTTTCTATCAAAGAATGCTGTCAGTATTATAGCTATGTCTTCAGCAGTCATTTCGCAAAATCTTAAGAGTGTTTTTCCATGGAATGTAAAAAAAAAAAAAATCTGGTATTAAAAGAAATTAAAAGGATTTGCCCCAATCATAAGCTAAAAAAAGAAAAATGCCCAAATATTGAAATAAGGTCTTCCCGTTTATGTCCCCTTTATAACTAATCTCCCTCCCCCCCCACCGTGTGTGTGTGTGTGTGTGTGTGTGTGTGTGTGTGTGTGTTCTAAAGTCTGTTTCCAATATGTTTTGATCAGAGAGCCAGGGGTATAGTCCAGGCTGGCTTTGTGGCTTTGAATGCATTTTATAGCTGAAAATGTTCCTGGACTCCTGAGCCTCCGGTTTCAGCATCTCAAAGCACTGGGGATATAGACCAGTACCACCACTCCAAGCTTGAATCCAAAGTAAATTCCTGAACTATAATGCTGTTTTTCCTAGATTTTCTACATGTTAAAATCCTAACATAGCTACTCAAAGTGTGACCATTCTGGTCGCGTGGCTCCAGAAACCACACCAGACCAAACAGTTCCATGTGGGGTTTATTGAAAGAGAGGAGACAAGGTGGCACCGAAAAGAGAAGGGGGAAGAGAGAGAGAGATCAGAGGGGTCTTCCGTTTATATATGGAGAGTGATGTAGCCACAGGTAAAGATGGCCAAGTGGATTCTGGGAATATGGTGGCTGTTGCCTGTGTGCGGGTTGCGCTGTCTCCTGGGTATGATGTCACCAGTTTGGAGGCCCTGATGCCAACAACCACGGCTATTAGAATCATACACAACAGGGTGAGTTAGACCTCACGGGAGCTTCTGCTTCCCAGGCCTCTTTGACAGTCGGTTCCTTATAAACTCACTTAGGAGGGCTGGATTAAGAAGATAAAAGGAGGGCATCTGCCCCATGGCAAAATGGTGATAATCAAATTACTTATAACATGTTCCTTCTGTCTGCCTCCTTAGTATCCTACATGTTCATTTCCTGCTTGGAGTCCCATAGGCCTGATATCCACTTTTAGGCTGCAGATAGCATAAGTTATCTCCGACTCTGACCATTGGAGCAGTATTGTGTATCAGCAGTACCTGATGGCTCTATTCTATAACCAAATTCTGTGACACTAATCCATAGGATGCAGGTTGAATCAGAGGCAATTTTTGAATTGTGTTAGAAACTTGAACATCACATGCGTCACTGTTCAGTATTCTGTAGGAGCTCAGATCCATAACCTTTACTAAATTTCATACCTCCACTAATTCTGCAATTTTGTCATTTTTGTCAGGAAAAGCTATCAAGCTGTCCAGTGTGATTTGTTCTGCATGAAACACCAGTGTTCCTTATAGCTCAGTATTCCATTATTGCAGGTTTTGCTCTGGGCACATTCTTCCAATTATTTTACTAAATATTGACACCAGGCTTACTGGACAGTGATTTTCAGGATTACCTCTCATTAACCTTGAAAGATGAGTTCTGCACTGGGCCAGTTTCTGTGCTCCCACTGACTGCCTGCCTGCCTCCTCCTGCACAGATTTGTTAATTCCTATCAGACAATGGTCCATGTTGTTTGACTTGGAGAGCACCTCTGCCCTCCCCTTAATATCGCAACAAAAGAGACCTTTTATACACACAAGCAGAGAAAACTAGAAGTAGAAACAACATAGATGAAGAGGGAGACTATGAGGGCACTGCACTCAATTTTGGAGAGCCTGGCTATGCTGGGACTTTCTCCGTGCACGTGTTTATGTCACTTGGAACAGGGGACTATATCTCTCTGAGATTTTGTCTGTAAAACATGAACAAATAAACCAGAAGAGGCAAATACTTTATATCCTCGGTCTTGCACTTGGTGAGAATTTCTTGCCCTTCTAATAGTTGTCTTCTTACTTTGCATCTGACTCAACATTCTCTACTTGCAAGAAGGGACTATAGCTAGAGAGTAATGTATAAAAGGCCAAATAGAATGTGAATCCCATGGAATGCATGCTTTTGATTGCCTGTCTGCTGTAATGTGCTAAGTAAGTCACCTGTGACTCTTGCATGTTACTTGCGTAAGAGGTGGGTGCAATTCCATGCAGTGTCACTGTTTGTCCACTGAGAGCAGGGCTCTGGTCTTAGTATACACTCAGTTGTCCACAGGGTCCCTAACATAGACCATCCCAAGGACAACCTCCTTTAGCACCCAGGGTCTTCTGCTATGTCATAAAAGACGAGGTTTGAAAGCCTCCTCTAGCTCTGAATTCCTTTATTCCTTCCTTCCTCCTCCTCCTCCTCCTCCTCCTCCTCCTCCTCCTCCTCCTCTTCCTCCTCCTCCCCCTCCTCCCCTAAGATGTCAGAGACAGGTATACCCAAAAGCCTGGCTTCCCTCCTATTTCTTCTCATCCTTTGTTCTTTGTTCTTGTGGGTGAAGACACCTGCAGGAGAAAAGATGTGTGTGCCTATAGGGGTGCCTCATCAACTGCTGTAGAAAAGCAAACATAAAGAATGGGTCTACATTAAATTAATTTCATTGATTTTTTCCCTTTTTTTTTCCCTTTGAAATCTCTCTGTGTAGAGGTTATAATTAGGCCGTTTATAATTCTCTACTGAGGGACTCTGTGGAGCTGCCATCTCAGGGGGCCTGGGGCTTCTTGTTTACATATCACCCTTCAGGACTGGATAACAGATAGGCCTCCTTTCCAGCCAGGGTCCCATTCCATTCCATTTTACTGTATCCCAGCAATTCTATTACCTGTTCACGGTCTCAGTGACTCAGCCGCAGTGGCTGCAGTAATGATGGCTTTCAGAGCTCAGCTAATGACGCAGGCACTGAGGTGTCTCCAGACCCAGCAGCCTGCTGAATCTCAATTTAGCAAGATTTGAGACTTGCCACATCATGCATTATGCATGAGTGCATGCCTGCATGTGGTGTGTGTATGGGTGCATGCAGGTTTGCTGGAGGGAGGGTGAGGGGTTGCACATTTATACTCAAGACCTTGTATATTGGCAGTCACAGTGAGGAAAATGAGATGTCTGATCGTGCAAAGCATTTGCTAGGAGATTGGCAGGAGGGAAGGGAAGGGCATGTTGGTAAATTTGAATGAGCTCCTAGCCTTCCCCAGATTATCCCCACTCCTTGGAGGACAGTATAACAGACTGGCAAATCACTAGACTCTGAAGCAAGATGGCTAGGCACAAAATCCTTCTAAAGCTGTCTACCAGCTGGAACACTGAAAGCTAAGGAATTAAGACAAGCCATCCTTACCTATCTACAGAGACTTTAATCTGATGATGTTTTTAATGGAACAATGCAAACAGAAATATTAGCATTGTACTTAGCTCTACATTTTATGCTTAGTAAATGTTGAACACTAATTAGTATTATTGTTTGTTGGTTTTTGCCAGAAGAACACTCTTTCAGACAGCTTACCTGAATAGATCAAGATATATCTTCTCTTCTTAATGCATATAGGTGACCTTGGGGTAAAATAAAGGACATAGGATATAGATTTTTATTTCTATTATGCATCAAGGTCATTGGACAATCTTGGGCAAATCCCTTCTTGGCCCTGCTCTTAAGATTCCATATCTAAAAAAGATTCAGATTAAATAAAACAGTATCTTAGTTGGGCATGGGTTCCTCAGAAGAGCACAAGAATCCCCTAGAGAGATGAAGCTAAAAACATCAGAGTGGCTGCAGTAACTCTTTAATACATAAGAACTGAAAACATGTATTCTCCTATTAGTGAAGCAAAGATATCTAAAAAACACTTAGCTACAGGCTTTAAATTTCTAATTAGTACATCAGTACAGATTAATAATGTACTTACAGTCCAAATATCCTATGATTCTACAACTCGACACAAAAGAGACAAATAAGGTGACCTCTTTCTTGAACAATGAAAGATAAGAGTTCTCAGATATAGGGCTAATCAGGGACAACACATGACTTGAAAGTATGGGGACACTTTAGGACTTTTGAGACCATAGATCTGGTTCTAAAGGTAAGGGGACAGCTTCACACTTAAACAGAGCTGGTTCAGTTCCCTGTTCAACTCCTAACATACTTGGTGATGACAAAATTTTTATGATTCTGAGAATTCTCATTTGGAACACTTCAGACAATAGCTCCTGCAAAGAAAGGTAGAGACATGGAAATGATTCAACACTATTATTAGGGTGGATATGTAACTTGGCATTGCTTGCTGCGAGGACTACACTCAGCGTATGTTTTCTCTTCACTCAGTATGTTTTCTCTTTTGCTCATCCTCACTGAAACCCTTGCCTATTTACTACAAGGATTTAAATGCAGTCACTCACGGCCTCATCTGACTACCCATGCCACCACTGCCGTCACCAACAAATTACAGCATTCCCTCCTTATAATCCATAGCTCTCTGGAGTAAGGCCTTGGTAGGAACCGGCTAACTGGAACCTTCAAGAAAAGGAAAATCTTTATGGTAGCAGATTCGGATTTTAACACTGGATCCGGTTCCGGGTGAGATGTAAAGGTGATATCTGGGTATATATTAAATTAGAGTTCGAACCTAAAATGTTGGCAGGAATCAGATAAACTCTACTAACCAAGGCCAGGATATAAGACAAAAGTCTATAGTTCTATTGCTTATGGAGAGAGTATCATGGATTGAAAAACAAAGGGGGAGACAAGGCTTATAGGGTAGGCTGAGACAAGTGTATAGAAAACCAGATGGTGGTCCAGTGTCCTAAATTAGTTACTAGAGAAAGAGTAAAGCTAGAGACCACATTAATTCCTTCCCCTTCAATTCCTGCATTTCTCCTTCTTGTTTTTTATCTTGAATATTCTAGAAAATCTTTACACTAGTAAGATAGACTTAGGTGTAAAAAATAATGACTACACTCTTTCTTTTGTACTTAACAGATATGAGTACCAAGTCTTAACCTGAAGCTAACTTTTTAAAACTGTAAACTAAGGGTTAGAAATATCCTGTGACTGGACTAGGGTCCTGGAGAGTAAAGTCAAGGTGAAGTATTGGCTGAGTGACATGGATCTAGTGTGAGATAAGAGAGTTAAAGAGATGGTACCTGAGAAAGATTATGCTCCTGGGAAAGGGGCTGGTCATTTTAGTGCACACTAATGCTCTGGCTGACAACACCATCTAAGGATTAGTAAGAGTGACAGTCCTTATATGTCTAAACCGTTGACTTACCTGGTAGAATGGCGCTTACTTGACTTGAACTTGGCCTCTTCTTATCATAGAACCACAGTTTGGAAATCTGCAATCTTTTCATCCTACTTCTTATCATCCTTCTTACTCTTGCTGGGAACTTAGGACTTTGTTGTTTCTGACAGTGGATATGGAATCTGATTCATGAATACTGTTACCTGCTGCTAAGGAGTCTGAGCAAACCCAGAAGCTATCATGCTGACCATTAATCATAAACAAAAAAGAAACATTGCATGTAGAAATATCAGTGGAGGGTTAGCACTGATGCTGATTTTTCCAGTTGCTTCTATTTAACATTTTGTCATAGTTTGTCTGAACTTTTAACTTCCTGGCCTCTTGTCCTCAATCATCTCTGTATAGAGGAGGGCAAATTTCATTTGTGTGTGGCTGTCTGTGGTCCTGTATATAGAACTAGGAAACTGCTGTATACATATCCCATCAAGTATTCAGTCCTTGAAGACGCCTTTGGACTTTCAAATCAAGTTGTTTATCCACTCTTTATTTCTACTCTAAAGGATTACATAAACTAAAAATGTGATTACAGATAATACAGTCTCAAGGATGGTACACCCTGAGAGGATTTATATTTGTACACTGATTTATTAATAAGCCCCTACTGAGTGTTAGACTCTGAATGAGGTGAAAAGAAGGAAACCAGTTCAAATTCCATTCCTACTTGATTGAGGCCATTGAACCAGTATGAAAAATGCAATCATAAGTAAAATACAGTACTCTGAGAAATATTATAGGATGGGCTAGCATAGGTTATGTAGTGAGCACTGAATAATGTGCTTATGTGGATCAGTGCATTTCTTCTCTGAAACAGCCCTATGATGTCATTATTCACTATGTCTTCTTCTACAGCTGGGATAATAGGATTGTTACAAGATGAAATGACATGTTTAGAAAGTCCTTTGTGCCATGTCTTATCTATTATAGGTATCATACCCATTAGCCTACTCTCTTGGTCCTCTTCCCTCATAGTCCTATGATGCAAGAGACATGAGCTAGAAACAGCGCCTGATAAAGCCAAGCTACCTAGGAACGTTTCTAAGAACTGGCTTGAATTTGATGAGTAAATGGTTGTTAGGAAATGGCAGAGGCACAGAGATTTTAGGCAGGGAGTTCATCAGGTGAACAAATTGCATGCTATAGGAAATGACAAAAATAAGATGTCACGTGACATGGTTCCAGACTTTGCGTGTCTACCTGTGAAGGATGGACACAGGAGGAGGTGGGGCTTTCTACTGAGTGCTGCCCTTGACTCCTAGAAGGACATCTCAATTGGCAAATTGGTTTAAGAAGGAAACTTAATTAAGAAGTGTGGAGGTGTCCTTAGAGAAAAAATTCTACTCTGTCCTCAAGGAATTTAGTGGTTTTTTTTTTGTTTGGTTGGTTTTTTTTAAACTGAGGAGTCTTGACTTTTCCATAGGGAACTCATTTCTACCTTGAAAAGAAGTCCATGCATGTTCAAAAATCGGAAACAAACATCCTGTAGGGGGAGGCAGGAGAGTAAGAAGACTGAAAACAAGATCACACAGGAAGAATTCAAAGACTAGAGTTTCTGATGCCAGAGAAATGAATGCTCAGAGGAAAACCAAGCTGATGTCAAATCTCAAAGGTTGTGACAAGATCTTGAGTAAGCAAAAAAGCCAGGTAACTAGAGTCAGACAAGCATGTGAGACCTTCTGGTAAACTGCATCTCATCTCTGGGATACAGGATCCTCAAGGGTAAAAACTACTCAGCACATGGTAACTACTCAGGTACTACCACTCAGGGTAACTACTCAGCAGCTTTTCAAAACTATCCAGAGAATTAAGGATGTTGCATATGAGGTACCGAGTACATAACCAATACCAAACCACAGTAGTTGATAGTACAAACATCGTTACAGTGTAGAGCTACAAAGGTGGGAGAATGGCTAATTTTGCATACATCCTCGGACCTGAATTGACAAATTTAGTACTGAAGACAATCCCATGTAATTACATGATCCATACCACATCAAGTTGGCAATAACTCCCATCCACGGCCCCCAGGAACAGTTCTTAGCACTGGCCGCTAATTGTTTTGTTGTTTCCTTCTCTCTTCCTAGCACTCCTTTCTTAAAAGCATTCTTAGCCCTGGTTTAAACCCCTAATGCCATCTCATGTTTCCTTTATTTCTGACCCTTTAAAGAGAAAAAATTTGAGACCATGAGGCAAGAAAAGGCATAACTTCCAAACTTACCACACCTACTCAGACGCATCCCTACCATAGGGCAGAATTTATTCCTCACATTTCTCTCACATCTTCTGATCTTACATCACAGAAATTGCCCCCTCTCTTATACCTTTCTGTATCTGCCTGCATCTTTCTCCTCAGGCCACAAATATGTTCATCTCTCCAGACTCACCCCTCCTTAAACTTTCAGTTGCCTCCAGCTACCACCTTATGTCTTCCATTCACAGCCAGACTTCTGGAAAGAGAAATCTATGCAAATGCTCTCCACTTCTTCACTTCCCACTTTCTCCTCCACCCACCGCAGGCTGGCGTTTATACCCGTCACTCTCACACACTACCTCTTCCAAGGCCAAAAGTGCACGTGTTTATGGTTAGATACACTTCCATCTAGCTCTATATTCAGCAATGCTATTTACTCTCAAAAACATCTCTGACTTCTTTGAGGTAGCACATCCCTAGTTTTCTTGCCACCTTCTTAAGAAACTTCTACCTTCTTATGGACTGAGGCTCAGTTTTCTTGTCTTCTCTTCCAACACGTATTTCTTGGGCTATAGAGTCCCTGAATGTCCCATGAATACCATCTACCAAATCTGTACCCCAGGCCTGACTCGTTCCTCAGAGATAAGAACAGAGTTATACACCTAGCCACAATAACCCTACTTGTTGGAAAAATGGGCTTTCTGATCAAATCTCAAACTGAGTCATTTGATAGTAACAGAATTTTGAAGAGGTTTTAAATAATCATTTCAGACAACAGTGTCATCTTATTCCACATGAGTGGTGTAGCAGTGATATAAACTGAGTAGTTACAAAGACCAACAATTCATTGACTAAGGGTCTAAGCTCTTGGAAATCCACGATTGTGGCAGATTCTTCATATTGAAGACCTCTTTTAGGCTCATGAAGGACAGCTCCTAGCCATACTGTCACATGGTAGAATGCTGGCTATGTCTTGGGCTTCTTTTAAAAAAGGATCAATTCCATTCGGGAAGGTATTGGAAGCCTCCCAGGGACCCCATGTTCAAACACAGTCACCTTACTTGAGGAATCACAATTTCAACCTGTAGAATTCAGGAAGACCTAAACATTCAGAGCACAGCAGATGTGTGAGTACAGGTGGTGAAAGGAACCAAGGCAGATTCTTGAGGTATGTGGATGCAAAGGATCCAGCCAAGGTGATGGAGGAATATGCAGGAACAGAGGTGAGATATCTTCAAAAGGATGTGATTTTTGAGGAAGGCTTGGTCAATGGCATCACGCGTTGCTTGAAGATCATGGAAGAGGAAGAAGGGAACTAATGCACTAGGCAAATTGAGGTCCTCAGCAGTGATACAGGTAGAGGTTTGGGGGAAATGCCAAAGTGCTAATTATAATGTGTCGAGTGTAGGCAAGAGACAAGAAATTGGAGGCAGAGAATGAACTCATTTTTCAAGGAAGAATTTTCCCAGAAAAAGGTGGAGGGGAAGCATTAGATGTGGGGAGTTTATAGTACAGCCTAATCATGTTGTCTGACTCCTCTGCTAAACTGCTAAATGTTTGAAGACAAGGTCTTTGTCTGACTGCTCTGTTTTGTTTCATTTTGATCTTCAATGCATGGGTTTGGCATAAAGTAGGTGTATAGTAAATTTTGTCTTGAAAAGTGAACTAACAATATCAACAATTTCACAGCCTGTTTATTGAGAGAACGAGCCCCTTTTCATTGTAGATAAGGGACTAAGAAATGGAAAGATTCCCTCCCTCCTGTTTTTTTGCCTCCCCTCTCCTTCGCTCCCCTCCTCAACCCCTGCAGTCTTTCTCTCCCCCTCCCCTCCCTTCACTTTCAGATATATTTACTGACTCCTTTGTGTTGTCCTATCGTTATAACCCCAGGGCATTCTCAGTGAGACAGCAAACCTACTTTAGGGGGTGCGCGCGCATGCGTGCATGCGTGTGTGTGTGTGTGTGTGTGTGTGTGTGTGTGTGTGTGTGTGTGT